>CAJQZN010039338.1:0-28322 GCA_907164685.1 Colias eurytheme | reverse complement strand
AGACAAGATTCAAGATCAAAATCGTCGCCTCACTCCATGACGTGACGATATTACCATGACGCGACTTTGAAATGTGACTCTCAACGCGCCTAAAGAAGATTCACTTAAAAAAATTTCGCTTCTGTAATATTATTTATTTACTAGCTGTGCTCCGCTGTTTCCTGTAATGATACAGTGAAACCTGGTTAATTGAGACATCAAGGGACCTGCAATGTCGTTTCACTTATAGAGGTATTCCACTTATCCAGTGTCTCAGATATACAGGTATAAATAAATATCTGTCTCATTTACAGAGGGTTCCATTAATTAACTTCAGTTTTTCACGTAATGATAACGATTGTAGCTTTCGTTTTGACATTTTTCTAATAAACATCTGTATGATAGTAAAGATAATAAGATTAATAACATAAAGGAAACTAAAACTGAAGGTAATTGAAGCTCAAAATTTGTACTTACGTACTTGGAATTACGTGTGGAATTTGTGGGTAGAATAAGAATGAGTAAACAAACAATGTTATCTCAGTTACAGAGGTTTATGCATATAAAATTTACTCGCTGTCTCAGTTATAGAGGTAACTATGATGATAAATCGAAAAAACAAATCCCAGATATAGAGGTTTACCTCGTCCCACTAACAGAGGTAATTCAGTGCCAAAGTGTTGGGACCTCAGCATGAGTTCCAGTTATGGAGGTTTCCCACTTATCCAGGTCCCACTTAACCAAGTTTCACTGTATATGTATAGCCTCGATAAACCTTCCTCGATAAATGGGCTATCTAACACGGAAATAATTTTTCAAATCGGACCAGTAGTTCCCGAGATTAGCGCGTTCAAATAATCAAACACACTAATATTAGTATAGATTCGGAAAAATAATAAATCTTTTAAATTTTAAGAATAGAAGCATCTTTTTTCCCATAATATTTTTAAAATAGATATTTTTTGTTACAGGAAATTATTCAAATTTCTCAAACGCAAGATGAGAGATGAAGATTTATGCGGACTCACGATATTAAATACACTAAAATGTCATTAGTTTCTACACTCAACAAGACTGAAGCGTGAAGCTGTAGTTAACTCAAACTCAAATTCATACTCAAACTCAAATATTGTAACACGCAAATTTATTTTAATTCACACTCAAACTAAAACTTAAAGTCACACTCAAACTCAAACTTAAAGTTACACTCAAACTCATACTCAAACTCAAAGTTAAACTTCAAAAATTCTAACACGCAAATTCATACCTCATATATGTATAAGAAACTACGCTACTAGAAAATGTCTAAATTTAAATATTAATAAATAATAAATATATTTTTACGCTTCGCGACATTGGGCGAATTATTTGTATTATATAGACTAGCCTAGTCTTTTTAATAATATGTATATAAAAACTAGCAGTCCGCCCCGGTTTCGCCCGCAAAGAAAAACCCGAATAGTTCCCGTTCCCGTGGGATTTCCGGGATAAAACATATCCTATGCGTTAATCCAAGTTACCTTCTATGTGTGTGGTAAATTTCATTGTAATCGGTTCAGTAGTATTTGCGTGAAAGAGTAACAAACATACATACATTGACATACATCCATCATCACAAACTTTCGCATTTATAATATTTGTAGGATTTTAAAGATGTGTTGGTTAGTTTGGAAAGAGACAAAATACTGTGATGTTATCTCTCTTTCTTAACGTTTAAAGTTTCTACATATAAACATTTTTTAGACATATATCTATTACTAGCGGTCCGGGATCTTGTACATAATATCAAACATTAAAATAAATTTTGAAATCGATCCAGTAGTTACTGAGATTAGCGCAGTCAAACCAACAAACTTATAATAGTATAAGTTTGTTTACCTTCCTAATATAATCCCTACTTATAATATTATAAATGCGAAAGTTACTCTGTTACGCTTTCCCGCTTAAACCTCTCAACCGATTTTGATGAAATTTGGCACAGAATCTTTAGACCCTGAGAAAGAGCATAGGCTACCTTTTATCAAAACACCACGCGGGCGAAGCCGCGGGCGGAAGCTAGTTTTATAATAATGCTACAGCTTTACGTGTCATAAATATTAGGTATTTTAATAGGATTTTTTATATAAATGGTATTTCGGAAAAATGGCAAGAGGCATTAAATATAATTGTTTAAGTTATTTCTTTTATATAATTTACATTGTTGAATAAATGTGTGAAATAAGTTGTTGTGTTTTATTTTACTCCCGTTCTGCGACGTCTTGTACTTTGCGAAGGGCCGGCGTAGATATGGCGGAGCGCAGTGCATAGCATTTTTCATTGTCAAACTATTAGCGACATTGCTCTCATTAAAATAAAATTCTAAATCAAATAACAATTTAAATAACAAATTATCTATTTATGTATTTATTTAAAATTATATACTTATGTATATTTATCAGCCATCTGGTTTCCATAACACAAGCGAAAGCTTAGAATGGGACCAGATCGTGCCGTGTGTGAAAATTGTCCTGAAATATTTATTTATTTTATTATTATTTATTTTTATTAATCGCATAAGCATCGAAGTGTCACATGCGAAAGGTGCGCTTTTGAATATTGTTGAGGACAATGTCGATAATAGTTTGACTTGTTGAATTGTCCGAACATGTCCAAGTATAAAAAATTAACACCTTATTTCGGGGCAGTAATGATCAAAGTTATACAGGGTTACTTGTAAAAACGAGCAACCTCGCAGGACAAGATGGCTAACATCATAAGTAACAACATTTGTTGAACAACTTGGCATAACGCAATAAATTATTTTTAAATGATTTTTTTAAGCTTTTATTGTACTCTCCTAACATTTGTAAGTCTATGCGCCGACTGTCGCAGATAGGTCAAGTTCAAACGCTCCGCCCCTACCTTCCCCCTCTCGTTCGCTTCTTGTTTACGTAATTTTTGGGATGCGCGTAGAGTTTATAATATTCAAACGGAAAATTAAATGAATATTTATTTTTGTATGAAAATAAAATCTAACAAATTATCAAAAGTCGTAGAACAAATGTTGTTACTTATGATGTTAGCTATCTTGTCCTGCGAGGTTGCTGGTGTTTTACAAGTAGGTAACCCTGTATACATTATCGCTCATTAAAAAACTCAGCGATATGCTTCAGACAATTTTTGAGCGTGATTATGAGAATAGTAAGCTTGAACTTAACCTAAAAGATCTCAGTATTCAGATATCAAAACATTATATTGATTGTCTTTTCTATTTATAAGTCTAGAATCTGGAGACCCATAAAATTTAAGAATATTTGCATCCACAGGACTCGGAAACCCTAGGTATAGGTATATTAGTAGGTAGCTTGTAGGTATAGTACATTAAATGTTGTATTTTAAAACCATACCAATAATAATTAGGTATGGTTTTAAAATACATTTTCTTACTTAAATCTTGGATTTTTCATGGAACTTTTCAAAAATGAATTTCATAAAAGCAGGGTAACTAACTAGGGTTTTAATGAAAACCTAAATATTTTGCATACACTTTATTATCACATAATTTGATTTCTTACAGAAGCTAGATTTGTGTTCCTTACGCCATACCGCCAATGGCTATCAAACCGTTTAGTTGATGTAATTTCAACTATGGGCTGTGTATTTAGGGGAGAACCTAGAGATTTCATCATTTCATAGGTGTTGTTTGGACGAATTATCTGGAAATAGAAATAGTAATTATTATTTGCCACCATGTATATACTCGTAAAATAATATTTAACACTGAAAAACGTGAGCTGTAGCTTAAAGGGCTCCCCGTCAGCAAAGCAACCAATTTAAAATAAAAAAATAATTAAAAATTTAAAATAAAAATGTAGGTATTTACTATTTAGGTAGTTACTGCGCTGATTTTCAGAGGAGACTTCGTGACTAAAAACACATCTAAAACTAGCAGGGTACTTACTCTTCCAAAAACAACGCTTTGCAAATCAAATTTTGGTATTGATTTAAACGTTATATTGAAAATACCGCACATCTCATCGTTTCTTGTCACTCGCATTGATAATAATCCTGTAATATAAGATTCGTTTAATGTGAAGATTCAGAATACGTTTGGCCACAGAAAATCTCAAGAACACGTAACTTCTTATGGCTGGCGTCCACTAGGCGGATCGGGCCGGGCCGCATCGCAACGCAAAAATACGCCGGCCTATGTTTTGTATGAAACATCGTCCATTAGCGACGGATCGGGTCGGGGCGGGCCGCAACGCATTGGCGGATATCGCTTCGCAGGCGGATTTCTGCCGGCGGTGCGCTGCGGCCCGGCCCGCCCCGACCCGTCTAGTGGACGCAGGCAGGCGGATGTGAGCGGCGAGCGTCTGGTAGATAAAATCCGCCTAGGCGGTCCGCCGCGCCCCGTACAGGTGGACGCAGGAGCAAACAGCGCGTCCATTAGAGACGGCCCGTTGCGATGCGACCCGCCCCGATCCGTCTCTAATGGACGCCTAGCATTATATCACAGAAAGACCACCTAGAGAAGTTTAGCTTTGGTAGCATGTTACCGAAAAAAAAAAATAAGAAGGACAAACATAAAATTACATTAAAATTAACAAGCTTTTAACTTCGACTTCATAGTCAGAATACCTAATTTCCGATGGGAATGAGCTGTACTATGTTGCCCCACGTCTATATCTAGATAATTAAATCATAATATCATACAATCTCTTCGTTGCGACGTGAAAGAAAGAAAAACACCCTTTCCTATTATATTATTAAGCAGGATCGATAAATAATAATATAAAAAAGACGTGTGGCACATGGGGACTGCCGCGGTAAAGCTATTGCATGCTATGCCTTCAAGCCACACCTCCGTCACACCGTGCCCGTCGGAGTGGGGAGCGTGAGGTTTTTCGTTACTAAATTTCTCGATTCGGTCCCCGCGCTCAAGGCCCGCGATAGAAGCTATGCAATAGCTAAATAAACAAATGCGTTTTAGGGAAATACATTTACCTGGCATTGAATGGGAAAAATGATAGTTTTCAGCCCCGATAGGTTGGAATCTGCCCTTCTGTGCGTAGCACCCAAATCCATTATTGTGAACCACATCCCCACCACTCCAGAATAAATTGGGGACTTTTCTACAAATTTATCTTTTGAATGTGCATATCAGTGGAAACAATAATATGTATTATCTATTATGTATATCATCTACACTAATATTATAAAGAGGAAAACTTTATTTGTTTGTTTGATTGTAATGAATATAGGCTCAAACTACTGGACCGATTTTAAAAATTCTTTCACCATTCGAAAGCTACATTATCAACGAGTAAAGGCTATAAAACATGTAGGTACCACGGGCGAAGCCGGGGCGGACCGCTAGTATTAGATAATTGTGGTTTAATTTTTTTAGTTTAGGTATGTCGTTTTGATTGTCTTTAATCTATATTTTTTACAATTAATGCAATGTACTATTAAATCCGCATTGCTGCGCAAAAGTAACTACCAATACAGGATAACACATAGTTAATAGGATATTATGAGATACATTGGGCATATTTTTGGGGCATCACAATATTTAATCAACTTCATAAAAATAAAGTAAACACACCAAAAAAATCTTTATTAAAAACACCATTATTAAAACTGCCTAAAATCAAAACCTATCTCTGCCGCGAAGTCGACGGCATTTGCTCCCGTTTCTCTTCAGAAAACTGGTTCACAGCGAGGCAATATTTCTCAGAATGATACGTCCTTGATATCTGCGATAGTAACGGGCTTCCATGCGGAGAGTTCAGCCATAGAGACGCACTACCCGTCTGCCCGACCATCGCTATGAACGCAATCAACATCCTCGTATTTAGCAAACCCCTTTGTATTTGGGGCTGTTTCAATAATGTCTCCAGGATATAACCATCTGGCAATCCATTGATAAGCTCAAACACACTGGACCCTCGCTCTCCTATCAACCATGACGCAGCAGCCGGTACATTGCTCCCAGTATAACGTAGCGCCGCCTCCGAATCTTCTAGCGAAAACCCAAGATTTTTCAAAGTTACAAGCGCTTCTGGGTTCGGCGGTTCGATAATTTTTGCTCTCCACGCACGAAACTTTTCTAAAAACCGCTGCAAATGCTCCGCTCGTTTGTACGAATCGTCTCCACTTGTAGATGAAACCGATGCAGTGTTCTCTTCTGTTGCGTTTAATCTGGCTGCTATTTCTTCTGGCGTGATCACTTGGACCGTGAACTGCTGGTTCCTCTGCGGTTCGTCTAACGCTGCTGATAGCTGTGCCAATGTGAGCTCGTAATTCCTCCCAGCTGCAGCTAACCTAGCTCCAGCTTCGATTAAAGATATGAGAATCTTCCGCAGTTCGAACGACAATTCATTGGTCGATAATAATGATTGTAAATTCGGTTGTCTAATTGCGTTTTGTGGGGAAGGTAGAGAGGCTGTAGCAGCCGCTATAGCACTGGGCTGTGGCGCTCTAACCGACCCCAAATCCCATAGAGCACCAGCATCTGGCGTACGACGCTCTATAAGCAGTAACTCGTCAAACATGGCCACTTGTTCTTGGGATATAGTGAGAAAATCGTGGAGGGTTGTCGTATCGGATACGCGTACAATCTTAAACCGGCTCGAACTGTTCTCTCCGTTTGGGTAGAAGTAATCAATTGATCTGTTTTTCACTTCTTCTATTAAGGTATCGTCTGGGAAGTAAGCACTGAACACCTGTCCTTCAGGACTGACGATCTTAACGAAGACATCATTTTGACCACTTAACCCGGTATCCGACACCAGCATCTGTGGTGATCTCTTCTAGATCGATAACTTTAATTAAAATCAGTAAAAGGAATAGAAATATGCTAGTAAAAAAAACTATTAGACACAAGAATAATTTTATCATAATTTGACGTCATTTTGGTGACGTGTGACGTCATTTTTGTTTTGTTAACACGGAGTCGTTTCAAAAAGGTTTTGTATGGAAATATACACTCACCGGCACAGAATCTTGGCCACTTACAAATTTGCCGATAAAAAAAGTTTGAAGTGTTTTTCAGGATTTTTTAGTATGCAGATATGTTAACATATTATTTGTTTAATTTTATTGTAAGAAATCATTAAGTTTGAGAGTAATCTTTTACCACTTTTTAAGAGTTACTCGAAATTTGTGATTTCTGCGGTTAAGCCGAAGTTACGAATTGTTCGTTTTAAACTTTTTTCGATATCGTTTATGCCGTTTTAAGATATTGTTATTGTTGTACTGTAGTCAATGATCATAACAAACAATAAAAAATGCCGATAACATCTGAACAACCTGCTCAGGCCATCACAATGTTAGACCAATGACTGCCGCAATATAAAGTACCTAATGTACAGTACGTACCACGTTCAGCGATGCACTATGCATAGAGAAGATACCAGGAGACTGGCAGCTACACGTGCAGACCAGGAAATGAAGGCGTGAGGTGCACATCAGCTCGATAAGACCCGTTTATTGTTCAAGAGATACTCAGAAATGGCTTTCTGACAGTTTTTGAGATACGCCACCGGCTCTAAAACAACAGGATAATAAAGGTGAGTGAGCAATCGGTGAGAAGA
Source organism: Colias eurytheme (assembly GCA_907164685.1). Classification (NCBI taxonomy): domain Eukaryota; kingdom Metazoa; phylum Arthropoda; class Insecta; order Lepidoptera; family Pieridae; genus Colias; species Colias eurytheme. The sequence continues at coordinate 20,766 of CAJQZN010039338.1, read as the reverse complement.
CTAATGAAGGAAGTTAATTTGAAGGTTTGCAGACCAGCACGCCGTCCAGAACTCCTCAGACATCACAGAGAAGCACGTCTTCGTTTTGCACGAGAACATGAAAACTGGACCCACAGCCAGTGCGCTCGTGAGGTGTTCACAGATGACTGCTAAGGCACTTTACGAGCTTCTGATAGCCAAGAGTCAGTAAAGAGGAGACGAGAAGAGAGGTTTTCACCCATCACCACGCTCAAACTGCGATTTTTCATGGAGGGTCAATAATGGTATGGGGAGGTATAAGGTCCGATGCTCGCACGGAGTTAGTTATCGTAGATAATGGCTTAAATTTGATCAGGTATATTGAGGAAATTCTCCAGGAACATGTTCAGCCCTATTACAGGTTTATCAGTGAAGAAAATTTGCTACTAATACACTATAACGCACGTCCGCGTGTCGTACGATGCGTATAAGAGTACCTTCAAGAGGTTATTATTGAAAAATTGGAGTGGCCAGCTCGTAGCCCGGATCTTAATCCAATAGAACACATCTGGGACATGCTTAAAAGAAACATAAAGTTCGATTCCAACCAAGCACCAATGTTAGATGAGCTTAGAAATACAGCTGGGGCCGTTTGGTACACTATAGCTCAAGTGGACATCAAAAATGTCTTCTGGAGTATGCCAGACTGGATGCAAACAGTGTTTAAGGCAAGAGAAGGAAACACCCTATATTAAAAAGTTCAATTTTTTTTTATGGAAACGTTCTTTATAATTTTTGTGCATTTTTTAAGAAATCATTTAAATTTCTCAGGAAAAGCGTAAATTTTTGTTTAATTCATATCTACGCGGTAGTACTTTTTATAAACTTCCAATTATCACTAAAAGTTAGTAAAAACATTAAAGTAACTAGTTTTGATTAAATTTTAATTGAATTTTGTAGTAGAAAAGAAATAGTGTTATTTTACGCAAAAATTTGCAGTGGCCAAGATTCCGTGCCGGTGAGTGTATTTTAATTTTTAAGGTAAAAAATAGTAATTAATCGAGGGACGCCGGACGTGCATAACCACTGCATAACTAAATTGTTAAAAAAAAACATCAGCAACGTCTTAATTGCAAATGGATTTCCTTGCGGGGAACAATGCGACACACATAAATGCAAAAATAAATCATAATTTATAATTTAACTAATTAACTAAGAATTAACTTCACCTGGCTGATAAAAAGTAGTCTATAAATAATCAATCTCTATCCCAAACATACCTACAGCTCATTTTTGCATTCTTCTTTTATCCTTACAAACTCCTACGTTTATATTACCTATTCTTATTTCCAGACATGCATACCTAAAGAACCGTGTACCAACATAGCCATACCCAACGCCGTCACCATCGAGAAGATCCAGGAATAATTTGCAAGTGTTCGGACACACGTCAGTGAAAAGCTCGGCTGCTATCGTACCCATAGTAGCGGCACCACGGATTTTTAATGTTATGTACACTCTGATAAATAAATATTATTTTTATTCATGTAAATTGACTTTTAATTAACAAGACAAGTGAGGAGCGTCGCGATTAATTGCGCGAGTAGAGCAGTGTGTGGCCAGAGAGGGCAATATCGCGGCGAATAAAAGCAGCGCGATGAGCAGAGCGATGAGCAGCGCGAGGAGCATATTGTGGCCGCGACATTAGATACCATTTTCAAGTTCTTTGCACACTTTGCAATTATGGGCAATTATTATATGTTAAATTTATTATTTTGTGAAAAAAATGATCTGCGAAATATATTTTCTACCGGCTTTAAAAAAGGAGGAGAGGGTCTTAATTCAACTGTAGTCTGAAAGTACATATTATTAACGTTCTTCTGATGATTCTTTTGATTAAATAAATCCTTATTTTTGCTACGCGTTTGTCTATAGAAAGCACACCTTGGTCTCTTGACGCCCGGTGGAGCTATGAACACTGGGTCTTCTATTATTTCCTCTATTTTGAGTGGAAACAATATAAATTCGCTTCGTGACATGTGCATTATTCTCAGTTTAGTGTTAAACCATTCTTTGTTTAAAGACGATGAAGTTTCTAGACGTGTTGGCTGAAATAAAACTATTTACATAAAATCAACAACTAGAGTGAGACGATACAAAACTGCCAAAGCGTCGTTTGGGCAGAGTTTTGATTCGGACAATTTCTGAGTTTTTATCTATACTAATATCACAGACTAATAATAATATACTACGTACTAATATTATAAAGCTGAAGAGTTTGTTTGTTTGTATGTTTGTTTGAACGCACTAATCTCCGGAACTACTGGTCCGATTTGAAAAATTGTTTCGGTGTTAGATAGCCCATTTATCGAGGAAGGTGGCTATATTTCATCACGCTACAGGCAACAGGAGTGGAGCCACGGGGGTGAAACCGCGCGGAGCAGCTAGTAAGCGATATAATCTGAACTTTAAAATTTACTGCCACGATAATTTGAATGAATGTTTTATACAGCATTTTTGACGACCTTTTGATAGGCAATTGTGACTTAAAAATAATATTAACGCTTGGAGATACTTACAGTACTTTTAATTAGCTTGTATAATTGTTTATTTTCCCTATATATCCGTTTATATGTGTACAGTCTTTGTTCGTAATATTGCTTACACGGTGGTGGTAGTCGAGTCCAACGGCTGTCGATTTTACCCTACGATCATTGAAATATAGACCTTATCATTATTATAGTATGGTTAATAAGGATAAAATCCTAACATTATAAATGTGAAAGTAACTATGTCTGTGTGCTCTTCAATACGCCACAACTACTGAACCGATTTGGATGAAATTTGGTACAGAGATAGCTTGAGACTACGGAAACTATGCGCATTTTCCTTTGACTACGCGAGCGAAGTTGCGGGCATAAATTGCGAAAAAAAAAAAAACAAAAAACGTGTTCAATTCAAAGATTTTGTATTCGAAATCTTTATTAATATTTAATATTCCAGTTTTTGTTGTCCAGCTCACTGATTTAACTTAATGCAATACAAACTCTAGAAAAACATTACACATTTTCTCTTCCCACTTTTTTTGACGTGACAACGTCTTATAATTCGATAGAGCCGGCTGCACGCACGAAAAAACATGACTCATGCGGCGTTACCTCGCTCTGAGGCGTTCCATGTAAGGCTTGAAGTGCAAGCGAGAGCGCGGAACGAGCGACAAAGAAGCACAATCGGACGTTGTCACGTTCAACTATCGTCAGTAAACCGACTTTACAGACAATCAATTTTTTTTCCACATATCAAATACAACATACAAAATACTATCTACTTACCTTAAAATGCGCCGCCTTTATAGCCATAACCAGCTTAATATTCTCATAATACAGATCACGAGCATTATTCACCCATCCTGGTAGATCTCTTACCATTCGATTGGCCAAATAAATGGGCGAAGATGAATCTACCTTTGAACCTTTTGCTTGATGTTTCTATTAAAACAATTGAGTTAAAAAAAACACACTTTAAAAAGATAAATTAATGAAATTATTGTATATAGTCATTGATGCTTGAAAAGTGTTTAAAGTTTGATTTAAATCAGCACGTCAAAAGTGGGTGAAAATCCTGTATTATGGAATCGGTTTCATACAGACAGGTATAAACAAACTAAGATGTTTTTGAATTTTTAGATACGTGTACACTCCAGAATGGTAATACAGCCAGGCAATTGCCTGACTCTAGCGAGCGAGATAGTAGTAATCTGTTTTAAATAAGTGAATGAAAGACCGGCTTATAAACGGCTAACCTACTAAATGAATGAAAATTTCTGCTAAGAAAAATCGTAAGATAATTTTCATTTATAATAAATTGATAATTCTGATATTATACATATTCATATTTTACAAGCTGAGTCGCAAACTAAAGCAAGTATTTCTATAATATGTGTGTTCTAGTATAGTATTAGCTACATAACAGGCAAATATCAACAAAATCTGTTCAGTTCTCACGTACTTACTATATACTTTCGCGTATATAATATTAGTAGGTTAAATATTTACTTTAGCTTTTTTCTTCTTACTAATTTTTACACCTGTAACTTCTGGAGGAGGGGAATAGTACTTCTTTTCGGGTTTAGGTTGAGCCCGTAATATTGCTTTTATAAGAGTCATGGTGTGTTATTACGAGAATTTTGAAAACAAACATAGACATGAAAAAAAAAATAGAGTGAAGTAAATAATCTATGAGGCTGTGATCCGTAGATTAAAATTTTTATCATGACTGTCAATCTTATAATATGTATAATTAATGTTTGTAGAAAATAAATAAAATAACCATTATTAAGCATTATTAATACTAAACATATCCAATTAAGGTTGATGTTCCGACCGTCCCTCCATACATTTTTGATTACCTCTAAACACTTAACACAGACACTATTTCTTTAAAACTAATCATTTTATCACTTCTCTATAATGAAATGTGTGCGCGTTCGACCTTTTTAATCAATAATTTACAATATTTACTTAGAAAAACAACAGTAAAATACCGGAAAAATTTGACACTTCTACAGTAGTGTGCGTGACTTTTGCCAAGCGAAACACGACATAAAGCACGACATCTAGCGCATAGACTATATACTTATTACAGATCTAGCGCGTCAATGTCTAAACGAAAGGCGATGTTTAGACATTGACGCGCTAGATGTCGTGCATTCGCGTTCGTTATCTTATGCATAATGAGCATAATTCTAATAAATCAAAGTTCTGTGTAAAAATTGAGTAATTTCATTTCCAATCGTTCAAAGAAAATAACAATAAAATAAAATAAAACTAATGACCTTAGAAACTATGTTTTTTTTTATTTATTACTCATTATTGTTCGTCCGTCGTAGGTCTGTAAACTGTATTGTACACTGAAGGTAAATGGTACTGTAGGTACTTTAGTTCGGCGTCGTCGCTCGTCGGCTTGATATAAAATTACATTCTTGATTTCATTGACACGCGCTATGATTTGCGCGCGGAATTTCTTGTGTTGTGAATTTATTTTTGTATGCTATGCATTTTAATTGATTCAAATTGCAATGTTTCTCTAGTATGCATTTGAGACTATATTGTAAATTGTAATAATTGATCGTGGGTATAGTAATTAATTATTCTAATAACGCAATTAGTAATATATGTATTTTCGGTGGGATTCAAAACAAAAAATTGGCCCGTGATTTTTATGAAATTTCACCACATTGCAAATCACATCAATCATAGTTCATACACATGTATGACGAAAGTGATTAGTATTGTGGCTAACATTGACTCATCAGTTCATCACTGAAACCAGTGATAAATCAGTACCTATATCATATTGTGTTTGAATATTTTTAAACAATGATATAAGTATACAATTATTATAAATCGGTAAACTATCAAAGTAATCACAAACTTGCAAACATTGGTAAAATGTCCAGTAGTTTATGAGCCTATTCATTACAATCAAACAAACAAACAAAGTTTTCCTCTTTATAATATTAGTGTAGACAAACACTATGAATACGATCACGAATGCAAATTCGGGGATTTTCTAATTATTGCTAAATAATATTTGAATTCGTTTTGAAATACTCTATAATTTTTAGTGTATAAATAGACATTTGAGGAGCTTCGGAACAAAAACCGCTAAATCCACTTTCTAAGATTTTTGACAAATCGGAAAAAACGTTTTATTTCTTTGTTTTTTTAGGTAAAAGAGAGTAGAAAATCTTAATATATCAACATTAGCAACATTGTTTGGTGGCCAAATCAACAGATTCGTGTGTGAAGTAATAAACGAAAAAAAAAATAAAAAAAAATGGATATAGCGGTTTTTGCTTAGACTATCCGGATTTATCGTTTTTTGAAAAAATCAACTAAGGATTTATCGCTATGTGAAAAAACCATTAACATTTTTGGTTAAAACTAAGTATATGAGGAATTAAATAATTAAAAATTAAAAATTGCTATATCGGTTTTTGTCTCAACCTTATAAAAATCTATCAAATTTATGTAGGATTTATCGGTTTCTGTTAAGATATCAATTTTCTTTTACCTCATCAGTGGATTTATCGGTATCTGTATAGATCATTTAACTTGAAGCGCATTTTTCTACTAGATTCATCGGCTTTAGAACAGATTCAATAAGCTTATCATGTAAAATTATGCAAAAGCATCGAAATTACAAAAAAAAAAAAAAAAAAATACAGCATGTCGTTTATCGGTTTTTGTTCCGACGCTCCTCATTTATAATGTGGTGCTCATTTTTTTTTTGTACTGCTAACGCTATTGTAGGTACCTATTTTCGTTGTTTTATTTCAAGTGAACACGGCCATACAATTTTGTCACGAGCCGCCTATGATTGTAGGTACTTTTGTTAGGATCCTTCGTCGTCCGCGTCGGCTCGAAAGTTCTTGATTTCATTGTCACGCGCTATGATTTGCGCGCGGATTTTCTTGTGTTGTGAATTTATTTTTGTATTATTATTATTTTTATTTGCGTATTTATATCTCAGCATAAATGCTGGTAGCAGCCACATTTACGGGCGGAAACCAAGTAAATGCAGCATAAATTGTAATTTATGTATGTGTCTGTCTGTCAAGTATTGTCATTTTCTTCTATTTGGAGGAATCTTCTTACTATTCTGCATGTGTTAAGTATTACTGCTTTTTGTAGTTGAATAAATACGGTTTCTTCTAGATGAATTTGTTTTAGACTTTGTTTTAAATGTTTGGGAATAACACCGGTAGTAGAAAGAACTATTGGTACAATGTATACTTTATCTTGTCTCCAAATTCGTACAACTTCTTCTTTTAGATCATTATATTTATTAATTTTTTCAGATATTGTTTTTTGTATATTGTGCGTATTTGGAACTGCTATATCGATGAGGTAAGTTGTTTTATTTCTTTTGTCTTGTAAAGTTATATCCGGTCTGTTAAAATGAATTGTCCTATCTGTAAGTATGGCGCGGTCGTAATATAGTTTATAATGATCGTTTTCTAGGACAGTTTCTGGTGTGTATTTGTAGTATGGTGTGTTTGTGTTGTGTATGAGTTTGTATTTGATTGCAAGTTTTTGATGAATGATATTGCTTACCTGATTATGTCTGTGAGTGTAGTCTGTTTGTGTTAGTGTTGTGCATGCTCCCGTAATGTGCTGTATGGTTTCTGATTGAGTGTTGCATTTGCGGCATTTATCATTTGCTATTGTAGGGTCTTTGATGATATATTTTCGGTAATTTCTTGTGTTGATTATCTGGTCCTGAATTGCTATCATGAATCCTTCGGTTTCCGGGAAAAGATTACCTATTTTAAGCCATTTATTTGATGCTATTGTATCTATGTGTGGTTGTGCCAGGTCATGAGGGTGTCGCCCATGTAAGACTTTTTTTCGCCAATCTTCGATTTTTCGTTTAGTAGGATCTGCATCTATATTTGGTATATCTGTGTTTTCAATTAAGTTAAGTGGTGTGTATTTATGATCGTGTTGGAGAATGGTCTGGTGTATGCTACTGGTGCGGGATTTAGATTGGAAAAATATTTTTAGTTTGGATATTTGTTTCTTCCAGAGATGTCGGATATCTATTAAGCCCCTGCCTCCATATTCTCTTTTGATAGTAAGCCTTTCTATTGCAGATTTAGGATGTAAGTTGTTATATTTTGTAAGTATCGTTCGCGTATTACGTTCTATTGTTTCTATATTAGTTTTACTCCACTTAATTATTCCAAATGAATATGTCAATATCGGTATTGCGTACGTGTTAATGGATTTTATTAAAGCCTTGCCTGAAAGTTGTGTTTTACACAGTAAACTTAATCTCTTTTTATATTCTGTAATTAAAGTCTTTTTAATAGTTGAGTGGTCTAGTCCTTTTAATTGCTTATATCCTAAATATTTATAGAGGTCAGTGGGTTCAATTGCTGCTATTGTTTCTCCGTTTTCAATTTCATAGTCTCCAGGGCGGACTTTACCTTTTATTATATGTAATGTCTTACACTTATCTAAACCGAATTCCATTTTAATATCTTTACTAAATCGAGCCGTAATGTCTACAAGTTTTTTCATATCTCTGTCGGATTTTGCATAAAGTTTAATGTCATCCATGTATATAAGATGCGATATAACAGTTTCTTCTACGTTTCGTTTGAAGTAATAACCAGCTTTAGAATTTTGTAGTAGATGTGATAACGGATTTAAAGCTAGGCAGAACCACATGGGACTCAAGGAATCACCTTGGTATATACCTTTTCTAATAAATATTTCTCTAGTGGAAATATTTATGTGATGTGTGCTAAGATGAAGTGTGGTCTTCCATTGTGTCATTATGTTCTGTAAGAAATCTACCAGTTTTGAATTTACTTTATATATTTTTAGTATTTGTATTAACCATGTGTGCGGAATACTGTCAAAAGCTTTTTTATAATCGATATATGTACAGTGTAAGTTTCTATTTTTTGTGGTTGCATGTTTATGAATTGTAGAATCTATAATAAGCTGTTCCTTACATCCCATGTGACCCCGCCTACAGCCCTTCTGCTCTTCTGCTATAATGTTGTAGCGTTCGATATGCGAATTAATTTTTACTGTAATAGCTGATGTCAATATTTTATAAATTGTTGGCAAGCAGGTGATAGGTCTGTACTGAGAAGGTAACGGGGAATATTCTGTTTTCGGGAGCATATATGTTATTCCAGTTGCAATAAATTCGGGTATATTCTGATGTCCTTTTATAATATCACTTAAATTTTTAGCTAATGATTTGTGCAAGACGATAAGTTTTTTATACCAGTAATTATGAATTTTATCTACACCAGGTGACTTCCAGTTGTGTAATCTAGCTGTTATGTTTCTAATTTCGGATTCAGTAATTTCGTCAAACTCCATTTCTTCTATTGAACTCCACTTTTCTGTTTCTTCAGTTATCCAATCAGCTTTGTCATTATGTTCCACTTGCTGCTCCCAAATACCCTCCCAAAAATCTTCTAACTGTTGTACTGTGGGTATATTTTGATTATCTTCTCTGTGTATACCTGTTTTCGGCTTCTGCAAGTTTCTATAAAATTGTTTTTCATTTGTTGCAAACATCTTATTGTCATTCTTTCTCTGTTGTGCTTTTTTATATCTTTTTAATCTATGAACTTTAAGTGCTAGCTTTTGTTTAAGAGTATCTAAGAATTCTTCTGGTTTTTTATTATTGTTTTCATGTCTGGTATGTGTGAGTCTTGTTTTAAATATAGCTTCTACTTTTTTAACTAATTTTTTGGACCTATTATTATTTATATATTGTGTAAGGCGGCCACAATCTGCTCTTAACTTTTCAATATCCTTTTCTAGTCTTATTTCCCAGGGAGGTTTCCTATAATTTTTTGATTTGGGGGCCTGGCGGTTATTGATAATTTTATAGTTTAGTTTCTCTGATATTACTAGAGCTGTACAATATATAATTGTATGGATATCTTTTAGTTGTAACTCATCATTAATGAACTGTCCCAGTATCTGGCTGTTAAATATTTTTACAAGTTGATCAAGTTGAGGACTATATCTTAGTTTAGGCAGTTTTGGTCTTACTGTTGGGTCTATTTCAGAATATTGCATTTGTACTTCTCTAATTTTGTCGTATAAATCTTGAACAAGTTCATTTTCTGTCATATTATTGTTATCTGTTTGAATTGCGGTGTCGTTTTCTAATGTAAGTGATGTGCTTTCTGTTTGTGTAAATATATGTGAAGATTGTGTGGGTGATTGAGATAGCGAGTAAGTAGATAATATCATATTGTCCGTCGGGGTATATATTGGTGCGATCGGTTCATTAGTTTCTGTGTTTTGAATTTCTGTTTGTAGTTTTTCTTGTACTTCTTCTTTTAATCGGTTCAGCGTCTCTTGGTCCAGTAGTTTATTTCTTACTATAGTTCTCCTTTGATCGGAAATTCTTTGCTCTGACACGTTTATTTCTGGGTATTCTTGTGTGAAAAGTTCATGAAGTTGTTTCCTATATATAGTAAAATCTGTTTCTGATTTAGTTATATAGTAGTAAGTGCGCATGATAAATATGTTTACATCTTTGCTCCATCGCATGCGCACTCTTGGTTTTCCAGCTTTGGTGGACGCAGGTAAGAAGGCGTTAGCCTCCCGCGCAACATCCAAAGTCGGTGTAGGGGAACACGGATTTAAACTAGTAGTAGATGGCGACGACGATGCGGAAGGTGTGTATGATATTGTGCTTGGGCTATATGGTTCTTCTGGGGTATTCGTTCTGTCAGTCGGTGCGTCATTTTCGTCGTAGTGTTCGGCTGTAGTATTTTTATCGGTAGAAGCCCGCCTGCTCAGCTCCTCACCGCTGACGGTTCGCATGCTGAAACACCCAGCGTCAGCTCCAGGTGTGCCCCGGCGATCGCCCCCGGGCAGCGACCCTATACGTTTTCTTTTAGATAATCTAGTCTCCATATTAAATTCAAAAATCTCAAATGTTAAATGGGTAGTTGGGACCGTTGGTTGAGAAGGGTAATGCCGAGATGTTGTGGCTATTTTGAGTCTCACCTGTTTTTTTTTTTCTTTCTTTTCACAGGGTATAGTCAAGTTGGCAGTGACTATCAATTAAATGATCATGCCTTCCCGTAAGCCCCCCCACCACGACAAGGTGGTCCCGTGGGGGGGTTATTATTATTATGTATCTCAATTCCATAATACACGGGTACCATCATAAGGAAGGTACCCGGTCCTTTGGAAGGCTTACGTGGGGACACGGATCCAACACGCAGAGGCCCTTTCGAGAACTTTACTGTGTTGTGGGACACCAGCCGCAGCCTGCCCATGACTGCACTATAGAGATACAGCCCTAGGCAGTCCGCGGCCGATGTAGGACTATTGCAAGATAAGGAAACAAAATAAAATGGGCTATGGAATGGGATGTTAATGGACCGGAATTAAGGACTATGGAAGACTATGGCACCTGCCTTTCTACTAAAATATAGCAAAAAATTGTTGGCAGGTGGTGACTCGCCCTCTCACTGTATGGGCCCCCGAAATAAGTCGCTGCAATAGTGCGACAAGGGGGCAACATATTGTGAGCAGCTAAGGGTGGAGAGGCGTCCCTGGACTTTAAACTACGATCACGCGCTCCCTGAGGGTCCAGCATCACGTGCCCACTCGCCACTTATGATTCGCATCCACCCTTCGAGCTAAAAGCTCTCGCGACTCCACTCTGGCCGGCCGGTTAAGGCAAGCCAGAGGTGGGGGTCCTGTCCTCGTCAGGCTTCACTCCGACCGGCCGGTGAAGGCGAGCCGGAGATGAAGACAGGGGCCTCCCCGGGAGCACTCGGTTCCCGCGGGGTCGCTACTCCCCGACACCCCGCCACAAGGTGTCCTGCGGGTTGACTGATTGCACGGGTGGAATATCTATTGTCACGTAGACAACAGATATTCCAACCGTGGGCGATGGGGTCGTCACATTTATTATTATGTTTCTCATTTCCATAATACTCGGGTACCACCAGAAGGACAGTACCCGGATCTTTGGAAGGCTTACGTGGGGACACGGATCCAACACGCAGAGGCCCTTTCGAGAATTTTAATGTGTTGTGGGACACCAGCCGCAGCCTGCCCATGACTGCACTATAGAGATACAGCCCTAGGCAGTCCGCGGCCGATGTAGGACTATTGCAAGATAAGGGAATAAAATAAACTGGGCTATGGAATGGGATGTTAATGGACCGGAATTAAGGACTATGGAAGACTATGGCACCTGCCTTTCTACTAAGATATAGCAAAAAATTGTTGGCAGGTGGTGACTCGCCCTCTCACTGTATGGGCCCCCGAAATAAGTCGCTGCAATAGTGCGACAAGGGGGCAACATATTGTGAGCAGCTAAGGGTGGAGAGGCGTCCCTGGACTTTAAACTACGATCACGCGCTCCCTGAGGGTCCAGCATCACGTGCCCACTCGCCACTTACGCTTCGCATCCACCCTTCGAGCTAAAAGCTCTCGCGACTCCACTCTGGCCGGCCGGTTAAGGCAAGCCAGAGGTGGGGGTCCTGTCCTCGTCAGGCTTCACTCCGACCAGCCGGTGAAGGCGAGCCGGAGATGAAGACAGGGGCCTCCCCCGGGAGCACTCGGTTCCCGCGGGGTCGCTACTCCCCGACACCCCGCCACAAGGTGTCCTGCGGGTTGACTGATTGCACGGGTGGAATATCTATTGTCAAGTAAACAATAGATATTCCAACCGTGGGCGATGGGGTCGTCACATCCCTACGCCCTTATTATTATTATTATTATTTTTTTATTTTATTGATTCAAATAAAATATTTCACTAGTATGCATTTGAGACTATATTGTATTATGTATAATTTATCGTAGGTATAGTTATTCTTATAACGCAGTTATATTTTCGGTGGGACAATTTGACCCGTGATTTTTCTGAAATATCACCACGTTGCAAATCACATCAATCATACACACGTATGACGAAAGTATAGTGGCTATAATTGACTCATCAGTTCATCACTGAAACCAGTGATAAATCAGTACATATATCATATTTTATTGTGTTTGAATATTTTTTAAACAACGATATATACAATATTATTATAAATCGGTAAACTACCAAAGTACTTCCGAATTTTCAGACAGACAAACAAGTAGTTTGAACACGCAGTTTTCTTATACTAGTAGCAAAAATCAAAACCATAATATTATGTTTCCCTACTATATTTTACTAAAAGTCGAGTGCGTCGAAATCGTAAATAATAATATGTTTTTCACCTTCCTGGTTATTTTCCCATAGTAAATAGTGTTTTAGGTTTGTTGTTGTAGGTAGGAATAATAATAATTATTCTTACATGTTGGTTATGAAATGTATATTGAAATAATTTACTTTTACAAATCATTAGTGATATGTTAGTGATATAAGTTTTGAGTGAAAATGCTTGGATCAGCATAATATTATATGGTACTTCAAATACATGTTTTGATAAAAAAAACAATAGTGTAATAAAATAAAACTGCGTTTTATTGTAATCAATGTTGACAATTTTAAATTCCAAAATTATTGATCAATAAAATAGTTTACACCAACAAATATAACTTTTATTTTTATAACAATCGTTCATAATATAAACCGTAGCAGGTGGCGTTTTGAAGTTCTGTCTACTCATACAGAAAAATGGAAAACTTGTTTTTTTTGTAAACAATTTATTACTCATGTTGTTTGGCAACTCGAAGCGTGGTCGTCCGTCGTAGGTACTTTTGTTCGGCGTCGCGTCGTCGTCCGCGTCGGCTTGATATAAAACATTCTTGATTTCATTGACACGCGCTATGATTTGCGCGCGGAATTTCTTGTGTTGTGAATTTATTTTTGTATGCTATGCATTTTAATTGAATCAAATTGCAATATTTCTCTAGTATGCATTTGAGACTATATTGTAATAATTGATCGTGGGTAGGTATAGTAATTAATTATTCTAATAACGCAATTATATTTTCGGTGGGATTCAAAACAAAAAATTGGCCCGTGATTTTTATGAAATTTCACCACATTGCAAATTATATATTATACAATTACAATTACAATTAATAAATCGGTAAACTATCAAAGTAATTACAAACTTGCAAAATATGCTTTTCCGAATTTTCAGACAGACACACAATTTTATTAGTTTGTTTTAGCAAAGTAGGTACCTATACCTATACGCTTACGTCGCGCGTCGCGTCGTCGAAAACGGTGCGCCCAGAAACAAACATACCTAATTCAGTTACAATCCTTTTTTTGTTCCGTAATTTATTGTATTTATTCTAATACGATTTTTTTTATTCGTCGGCCAGTTCTACTAGGTATAAAAAGATAAAATTGAAATATAATTATTGTAGCGACAGCCATATTATGTTACTATGTTTTCGTAAATATGTTTTTCACCTTCCTGGTTATTTTCACATAATCTTATCTTCTTCTTATATATAAAAATGAATCGCAAAATGTGTTGGTAAGCGCATAACTCGAGAACGGCTGAACCGATTTCGATCATTCTTTTTTTATTATATTCCTTGAAGTACGAGGATGGTTTTTATGTAGAGAAAACGTAAATATTATGTACCACGGGCGAAGCCGGGGCGGACCGCTAGTATATATATATATAAATGAATCGCAAAATGTGTTGGTAAGCGCATAACTCGAGAACGGCTGAACCGATTTCGATAATTCTTTTTTTATTATATTCCTTGAAGTACGAGGATGGTTCTTATGTAGAGAAAACGTAAACATGTACCACGGGCGAAGCCGGGGCGGACCGCTAGTCAAATGAATCGCAAAATGTGTTGGTAAGCGCATAACTCGAGAACGGCTGAACCGATTTCGATAATTCTTTTTTTATTATATCCCTTGAAGTACGAGGATGGTTCTTATAGCTAGAGAGCTAGTTAGTTTAGTTTTAGTGCAGTGGCAGTGTAAATGTTGTTGTTGAGGTTATGTAAATTTAACACTTTAGTTAACTACCAAGATATAAAGAAATGAGGATAGGACACAATAACTATTGGTTGAGGTATTTATAAACTCATAATATACTTTTAAAAAAATCACGTTTTAATAAATTTCTAGAATTAAATTAGAACAGCTGATTCAAAATAGCCTAAAAAATCTTAATAATAATAATTACGCTTCGCAAGAATAAATGTACCATATGTACCCGCACAAAGTCGATATTGTGTTGCCTACCGTTCGACTCAATGGCTAGGGTTGTAACTACCTTTAATAATTATTACCAAACTAATAAACCGAGTGATGCGAAATAACCATAATTCTTTTAGAGTTTGATAAAATGATCAGGCAGGTATTTTCTTTAATCCTCTGAATTCTCGGTTACTAAATTGTATCGTTGAAATTATTCTTAATCGCGTAAATTTAATAAATAATCATATGGAAAACACTTTTCATTTGTTTTTTTACTTTCACGCCCAACTACTATACAATAATTACGTTGTTTCGGTATTTTGACGAGAAAACGCAGGAAACATCCGTTGTATCATTTTAGATAGATTGTATATTTTGTATCTGTAGAATTGAAATCAAAGCTATGTATATGTTGTCTCCATTCTTTTCTTATCGGATTGTTGATCCCAATGCGAATGCGTCACTTAAATTTTATAAAAGACAATTAAGAACATCAAAAATAAAGTGATACGTAAATATTTCACAGTGCAATATATTATGTAATTAATAATAATTATATATTTATGAAAAAATAATTACATCAGATTTAATAATAGCAATTGTTTTGAATGTACATAATATGAATAAATGATTACATCATAATAGTAATAATCACAATTGTTTTATTTCCCATTTGTTGCAACCCTAGCATATTTTTATGTAGCAGCAGAAGTACCTACACTGGCGGCGCGGCGGCATCGTGCGACATCAAAGGCATTGCCTTACTAGGTAAGTTTATAATGACTCATTTCTTTTATTATATAATTTACGTTTTACTTTTACAGAATCCGATTCAATGGATTATGAAGACGAGTCACACAACGCCATACGATAGTGATGATGAATGAACATTTCAATAAATGCATGCGTGTTTTTTTATGTTGTTTTGTAATTGTTAATTGTTTCTTAAATAAAGAAATAAACTAAATATTTAAATGATGATTTGTTATTTGCAACACAACTTTATATTTGAGATTCTTTACAAATGTATATTTAGTTTTGTATCATCAAATTTATAAATTTTATTCCATAGTTTTCAAAATTAAATGTAAATGACCATAAAAACATTAATAAAGTAAATCATTGATGTAAGGTCAGGGAACGTAATACATATATACATCTGACCATGTAGAAGCTAAGTCTTGTTGACTGCTGAAGTCTGTAAAGTTTTGTTGTCTGCTGAAGTCTGTACGCAATGAAAATGTCTGCCGTTTCGAAAATAAGTTTTTAAGACCCTAATAAATAAAATATATGAATGGCAGATCTGGTCAAATACTTTCAAAATTGTATTTTTTTCAGCACTTTCATAAGTGTCTGCCAGAATGTTATCCGCGTGATAATGGTCTGCCATTGTTATTTTCCGATAGTAATAATAATCTATTTTCAAATATCAAAATGGCAGACGTGGTCAAATGGTTTCAAAGTTCGCCAAAAATTTCCACCTGTCTTACCTAAGCGCGCGCCCCGTCCACCACTCTGGGCTTAGTGACTCCTCATCTCATGTATAGTAGGTATAGGGGAATCAACACACAAAAATCCAGGTCTGGTCAAATACATACAGGTAGCTTTGCGCTAGCTCTCTAGCTATTACTTCTTATGGAGAGAAAACGTAAACATGTACCACGGGCGAAGCCGGGGCGGACCGCTAGTAAATAATAAAATAATAAATAGTGTATTAGATTTGTTATTGTATCTTGTATACCTACGAATAATTATTCTTACGTCTTGTTGGGAAATGTTCAAATACCTACCTATTGAAATAATTTACTGTTACAAATCATTAGTGTTATTAGTTTTGAGTGAATAGGCATGGATCAGAAATTCAGAATATAATATGCTACTAACTACTCAAATACATACATGTTTACACAACAAACACCACTGACCTCTATAACTATAAGTTATAGAGGTCAGTGACCGTCAGTGACAAACACTATGGATACCTACGCTCGCGAATGCAAATTCGGTGATTTACTAATTATTGATACCTAGTCATTGAATTCGTTTTGAAATAGCCTGTACTTTGTAATTTTTAGTGTTATAGACATTTATAAAATGTGGTGCTCATTTTTTTGTAATAAATCATCCCGAACGCTATTGTATTTTCGTTGTTTTATTTCAAGTGAACACCTGTACAATTTTGTCACGAGCCGCCTCTGGCCTCTGGGTGAAATAAACAAGTCAAATGATTTTTGTTCTAATTGTATTTTGGTAGTAGTTTGTTTAGAATTTACATTACCATTGTTTAATTTTTATTTTGTATTTGCAGTAAAATAAAAAGATGAAAAACTTCATTAGGTATATTGTACGACACCTCACTCTGAATCGCGCTAGCGAAATTTTTTCGTTACACAGCACATATACAACTTTCGGACAATCTTCATTGAGGCCGGCCGGCAAATCGAGTATGTCGAGAAACTTCACTTATTCGATGGAGGTATTCTACCTTCCTTCCTCCACAGTTGTGGGACCCCGACGTGCATTGAACACGCAGCTTTCTGATACTAGTAGCTAAAATCAAAACCACAGATATGTCTGTGATCAAAACCATAATAATATTTTTACCTATTATTTTACTAAAAGTCGAGTGCATCGAAATCGTAAATATGTTTTTCACCTTCCTGGTTTTTTTTCCATAGTAAATAGTGTTTTTGATTTGTTGTTGTATGAATAATTATTCTTACTTGTTGGTTATGAAATGTATTTTGAAATAATTTACTTTTACAAATCATTAGTGATATTAGTTTTGAGTGAAAATGCTTGGATCAGCATAATATCATATTTGCTACTTCAAATACATGTTTTGATAAAAAAAAAACAATAGTGTAATGTAGGTAATAAAATAAAACTGCGTTTTATTGTAGGTAATCAATTTTGACATTATTTATTTCCCAAAATTACAATAAAATAGTTTACGCCAACAAATATAACTTTTATTTTTATAACAATCCTACTTCCTACTAATGCGAAAGTTTGTGAGGATGTGTATGTGTGTGTTTCACGCAAATACTACTGAACCGATTACAATGAAATTTAGCACACATATAGAACGTAACTTGGACACATTGAATAGGTTTTATCCCGGAAACCCCACGGGAACGGGAACTATACGGGTTTTTTTTTGAAAATGCGGGCGGAAAGCTAATCGTTCATAATAATATAAACCGTAGCAGGTGGCGTTTTGAAGTTTTGTCTACCCATACAGAAAAATGAAAACCACAGGAGATTGCCCAAGTGACTATGGCACTTGGTATCGCAATCAAACTTATTGTGTCAAGATGAAATATAGCTCAATTTAAAGCTTGATGTTAGTACTTTTAGATATGATTAAAGTTTTTATGTAAATAAGCCGCAGTTCGCGACAATAAAAATAAAACAATAGTTTTATTCAACACTTCAAAAAACTACTTAATCGAGTTTAAACTAACGATGAACGTTAAGTTTTACATTTATTACATAGGTAATATTTTAATTTACAAGACAAATGTGAAAAGTAAATCGTAATTTAAACATTATTTCAAAATAACATCGAACAATGCGTCGAACACATTCATTTGACATTTCAAATAGAAACTATGACATATGACGTTTGCAAGAGAGATAGATATAGGTATGTGTCAAAACAAAACTTTTACTTTTATTTCTATTTATTCGGTATAATTACAACTTAATAGTGATAAATATGATCATTATAAATACAAATAGGAATTAACAATATCACGAACACGTGACACAACTAGTATTTTACCGATTCCATACGTAGTCATACATGTTTCAAAAGAAAAACTTTTACTTTTACTATTATTTCAATTTATCCGGTTTAATTAAGACTTAATATTGATACATATGATCATTATAAATACAAATAGGAATTAACAATATAACGAATACGTGGCACAACTAAAATTTTACCGATACCACCCGTGGTCATTCTCCTTTGTGGGTCATTTGTAACAGGATGGCGGTTCTACAGCGAAAAAAGAAAAATGATGGTCAGAACGCTGATACCGGATACCTTAAGATACTGTAATATAAAATATTACTAGATTAGATAAAATATTATAGGTAGTATCTTCACCGTGTGTGACGCGCTTTACATTCACGCCATCTAGAGTTAAATCTTTATCATTTTTGTATACGTCTGTGTGTGTAAACGACCCTGTATGCAATGACAGATGTTAAAACGCATAATTTTACCGAATTGGGTGGATTTTAAGGCAATGATATAACATATTTCAATAAAATATAATATTCAGTAACCGCCATGACTATTCCTAGGTTTGATGACTATTCCAATTACGCAAAAACTCAAATAAACTAGAAATGTAGAATTCAGCGCCATCTAGCGGGATATTGGCTGGGAACAGATCGTTGCAATCACCTTAATAAAAGAGCGTGTGTGCCGAGCACACGTGTCAAAAGTGAAACTTCTTTGACAAAATTAAAAAATACCGAAATCGCGAGAAGCCATGACGGTATTGCCATGACGCGACCTTGAAATTTTACTCTCAAAGTTTCACTTCAAAAATTTGCATTAATTGAATAATTCTGATCTTCAGTTTTGTTTATTAAGTTTTTCTTGGAATATTCTTGTTTTACAAAAAGGATTTTAAATTGATCAACGAACTATTTTGAAGTTGGTTAATAAAACAATTTTGCTCCACACAAATTATTTATTACTAAAATACTGTAAGGTTACAATATCACAATGTGCCTACAAAAAAGCAGTGATACAATAGATATAATGTAAAATAATATAAAGCTACGAATACAAATTCTATGCGACTAAAGCGAATTATACACGAACGATTTGAAAATTGAAATGAGCATAATATGTATTTGAAATGACTGCCTTTTTTAAAAAAGTTTAAAGTTAGATTTCTTATCTGTGGTCTATCTAATGGCGGGAATTTTTTTGTGTTTGGCATTTAAATGTCATCTTTTTTTGTTTTATAAATGGAGGAAGTTTTTATTTAGAGACCTGTTTTTAATTTAGTTAATATTTAATCGTAATAAATGAAAATCGTGTATAAAACGTCTGAATACATAAAAAATCACGGGAATGTGACTAGCATTGTTAAATATTATTGAGATCTTATTATAAAAGTTATCATTAAAATTAAATAAATGTCAGCGTCTTTTTCGTTTTTTCTTTTTTACATTTTTAAGTATCCATAGAGAATCTGTTTTGAAATTTTTTTTATTAAAAATAGCTTTTGCTATTCAGTACATCGAGATTTAAAGAAATGCATTTATTACAAACTTTTTTTTTTCCTTTTTTAACATATTTTTTATAAAACCTCAAACTATTATACTACATGTGTATTTTTGTATTGATGTACAATAAACAATAAGACTCACAATCATGCTCAAAAATAGTCCGAAGTAAAACTCTGCCTTCGCGTGTATTAAACAGACTTTTCATATGAGCGATACAATAGACTTTGAACATTACTACCCCGAAATAAGGTGTTAATTTCAATGAATATTTTATAAGTTAATATATCGTTTGAAAAAAGCCACTCAGACATTTTTGACGATCTATCAATAGGCCATTATGAGTCTAGGTGTTCAGTACGTCAATTATTTTTTGAAGTGAAACTTCTTTATAGGGGTTGGAAAAAAATTTAGCGTAACATTTTTTCGTTACGCGCCATCTTGTTCTTATCCCTACCACGCGTGATTCGACGTATTTTTGTCAAGTTGCGACGTATTGTTGTCAGTAGTAAATTATTTTTTTAAAAATAAGGTTATAAAGAAGTTTCACTTCTTACGTGTGTACACTAGTACACGCACACATTTTTTTCTCTAATGACGTTGTCTCAAGGCAGTGTGTGGACGAGGCACAGCTGACAGCGGCCTAGCCAGGCGAGTACTGGCGCGAGCCACTGTCGAGTACGATAGGTAACGGTCTGATAGATCCGGTGGCTCGATCTGAAATATGTAAAATGATATAAATATTATGACAAATATAAATAAAGAAATTATAGCGGTATGTGGGTGTCCCAAAAAGTAGTGATGAACGGTTTTTGTGAACATACTCGGTAATTGCACGCCTCATAAGCGAAGCGTTGAGGTGGGTACTACTGT
>CAJQZN010039337.1:0-12574 GCA_907164685.1 Colias eurytheme | reverse complement strand
TTATGGCCTGTACCCTCATAGGAGGCCCGTGTCCCAGCAGTGGGAACATATATGGGCTGATGATGATGATGATGATGATGATGATTCTACCCTTTACGGTGCATTTACATCAAACGAACATAGAGCTAGAGAAAAGCATTCTTTCGTGATCTTTTAGTGTAAATGAAAACTCGTTTTCAGTATTAGAACATGGCATAGAATCTAAAAAAAACCGCGTAGCACAGCTAGTGAAAATATAATGTTATTTACAGGTCCGTTCAGTCTTTTTTATCTGTGGCCAATATATTTCTCTCAGTTCTATTTGGGTGATCTTTTTGGAATCATATTCTTTGGACTCAATTTTGTCAACGAGTATTTGATTATGGTAAGTTTTTATAATAATTGTTATGATAATATTCAATTTCAATTTATAATCTTCATCTTTATTTATCAGATGGCTACTTTAGCAAGAACTAAACCATCTTCAAACTATTAGAACGAGACCAAATTTAAATGGGACCAAATAAGTGGCCCCCACCTTTCGAATAAAAAAAGAATCATCAAAGTCAGTTCACCCAGTCGAAACTTCTGCTAACAAATCCAAAAAAATGCAGTCGAATTAATACTCTTTTTTTGAAGTAAAAGGGGATGCAAAGCTAATTTATAAAATTCAAAATAAAGAATGATAATTTTGCTTTTTGTTATTGAAATTATAGTAATATGAGTTATCGTGGGGCTGTGTTGCTTGAACAAAAAATGTGTGCGTGTACACACGTAAGAAGTGAAACTTCTTTATGACCTTATTTTTCAAAAAATAATTTACTATATGCAACTTTACAGAAATACGTCGAATCACGCGTGGTAGGGATAAGAAAAAGATGGCCCGTAACGGAAAAATGTCACGCGTAACGAAAAAATGTTGCACTAAATTTTTTTCCAACCCCGATAAAGAAGTTTCACTTCAATAAACGAATTATTATTATTATATTTTCAGGTGATAACATTTAATTGTTTAACAGAAGCTATTTTGAACGAATGGCGATGCCTGAAGCCGTATATGGTCATAAGTTTTTTAATTCTCATCGGAATTATTGTGTTTCTGTTCACTCCCAGGATGGTAAATAGTATTTTTAATGAAATTTAATTAGATGAATATTATGTGCACTGTATCAAATTTGGCTCTTGTATGTCATACATTAGAGGATAGCAAATTGTATCGAATTTTATAAATATTCGAATATATACCAAGTTATAACTATGAGTGTATTTAGTAGGCTATCCGCGAGAGAGGCTAGTGATCTGTACTACAGGTCTTTCACAGACACAACGAAAATGCTACATACTTAAATATTTCGTTCGTTTGTAATAGTTTTATGTTGTGAAGGCAATGTAAATGAACTTTTTATTTTATTTTACTATAACATAATTATATTGTTATTATATTGTTTACCATAATATTCGAATACCTTAGATGCACAATGCAGGTTATTTTAGGTAATGTATTAAGTGCCATAGCATATTTTAAATTTTAAATTATAAAACAAAAATTTTAAGGTACTATCCTGCCTCTGTTTCTTCTGCATAGCTGTATCAACACTAATGGAGGTTCTTATAATATTCTACATGTATCCAATGGGCCGGCTTGTGGATGATTTGACGTTTTTCTCAGGCGTCCGACCGACTAAGTTGAGAGTTATTACGTTTTGGATTACACCCGTTTTTTATATGGTTAGTAGTATATATTATGCTTAATTAATATGTTAGTTTAATAGCATTCAAATCTACTAATATTATAAATGCGAAAGTTTGTGTGCTTGTTTGTTTCTTACTCCTTCGCGCAAAAACTGCTGAACCAATGATGAAAATGTGCACACACATAGAGGGTAACTTGGAGTAACACAAAGGATAGTTTTTATGTCGAAAATTTCACATAAACGGGAATTTCAGCTTTCTAGCTAGCACAGTTTATGACATACAGCCTAGAGACAGACAGACAGACAGCGGAAGGACTTTTGGGTACGGAACCCTAACAACCGTAAAACATCTTCAAGTGTACAATTAATAATTTTAGATTCTTTTAAACAAACTATATTTACAATAATGGTATTCTACCACCAACAAAGTTAGTGTCTACATTATATTCATAGAAATAAATAATTTTAGATAAAGATCTACATCATGATGGAGGGATACTTCGGAGTTTCGAGCCTAGCCTATCTATCCGAGGACTATCCATTTTACAAAGAACTTATTTACTTTCTAGCGATACCAATGCTATTGGGAGCTTTGTATGCGATTTATAAATACGTGTATAAACTTAAAATGGTGAGTGTATTGTAAAAATCCTATCATATCCTATCCTATCCTACTACTATTATAAATGTGTTATTCTTTCACGAAAATACTACTAAACTGATAACAATGAAATTTAGCACACAGATAGAACTTGGATTAACACACAGCATAGGTTTTATCCCGGAAATCTCACGGGAAAGGGAACTATGCGTGGTTTTCTTTGAAAACGCGGACGAAGCCGCGGGCGGAAAGCTAGTCTTGTATATTCGTGAATGGCGTGACGTTTTAAATATGAACGGAGCTATCAAGTTATTTTGATATAAATTTTTCACACTACACGTCTACTAAAATTTGTGAAAACCATATAGAAATCGGATAAGCTTGGTTAAGATTTGACAAACAGAAAAAAATATCAGTTTTTGAATTTAATAGCGTTCAAAAATGATTTCTAATTAAAGTATTTCACATGTGTATAGAATAGATTTAGATCTTACTAGCGGTCCGCCCCGGCTTCGCCCATGGTACATATTTCGCAATAAAAGGTAGCCTATGTTCTTTCTCAGGGTCTAAAGATTGTCTGTGCCAAATTTCATCAAAATCGGTTGAGAGGTTTCAGCGGGAAAGTGTAACAGACAGACAGACAGAGTTACTTTCACATATATAATACTAGAGGTCCGCCCCGGCTTCGCCTGTGGTAGTTGGTACATATTTCGCAATAAAAGGTAGCCTATGTCCTTTCTCGGGTATCAAAATATCTCCATACCAAATTTCATGCAAATTGGTTCAGTAATTTAGGCGTGATTGAGTAACAGACAGACAGACAGAGTTACTTTCGCATTTATAATATTAGTATGGATTAAAAGTAGGGATATGTCTACTTACAAATAAGCATTGAAGATGTTCGAAATGGATGATCGAAGATGTAGAGAATATTAATTGTTTTATTTTTAGGGCTTCCAACAATTGTTTAAGCCGCTACCAAACTGGGGTCCAAGGGATTTTCTTGTAAGGCGATTGAGGAAGCTATATGATTCTCGTGTTGTAAGTTATAAATACTTCATATTGTATTTGTATATTCTACTGATTCTAATAAGCATATGCTTTAGGAATATTTTTGTCCACTAACAATATTGTTTTCCGATTTAATTAGGAGCTTAATCGATACGAAACTTGAATTCTTGAAATCCTACACATTATATTTAATATAGATTATGTTTTATACTCGTGTAATATAATTTTACTTTTGTAGTACTAATATGTTAAAATATATATCTAAATATATACTTCTATACATTACAGTACATTGGATCGCGAGCACCCCGTGAGCTCAGTAGTTACCTGTTCGAGAAAGCTGATTTAAACGCATACAAGCTGGACATACGATACGATACGATATCGCGTCGGTCGACACGTGGGGAAGTGCATTTAGAACACGAAAAGCATATTTGATATTAAATAAATATTATGCCTGTGTGAAGGGGCCTTCATTTAAAAGCTGGTTAAGCTGGTTAAGAAAAATAGCCTATGCGCTAATACAGAGTTCTCTGTACTTCATCTATATTTATATTTATAATAAATCTGTAGAGAGGCCAATTCTGTACATGAAATATATTTAAAAAAAAACTATGAAGGGGTGATAAGGGATCGCTACTGATGCCAAAAATGCAATCAGTAAAATTTTTGTCTGTCTGTCTGTCTGTCTGTCTGTCTGTCTGTCTGTATATTCGTTATAGAAACAAAAACTACACGACGGATTTTAACCAAATTTGGCACAATAATTTTTCATACTCCTGGGCAGGTTATAGTAAAAGAATCATGTAAATCGGTGTAGAAACACCAAAGTTATACATGAAATACGCTATAAGTCATCGCGCGAGAATACAGAATCATGCCATAAGGATTATTTTTGTGTATCAGTTGCCGCGTTCGACGCGCTTCGCGGCGGGAGCTATAAAAAGGCGGCGGGTCTGCACCCGTTTCGCGTTGTCAAGGCATCACGTGTGAACGGCTGAACCAATTTCGATAATTCTTTTCTATTATATTCATTGAAGTACGAGGATGGTTCTTATGTAGATAAAACGTAAATATGTACCACGGGCGAAGCCGGGGCGGACCACTAGTAGATAATATAAATATAAGTAATAGTTTATCAATAATCATGTTGCGCGCTTACATTATTTTTAACACTTTCTTTTTATACAAAGACATACATTAAATCTGTGGTGTTTGGTATATACCTCGTAAGTGCAAAAATGGCCATTTTTTGTTTTTTGGCCATCTATACTGATAAAAACGTCCTCTTTCGTTTGGTCTATGTCACATAAGCCTATTGATAGTAGAAATACCTTAAATAGGTTGTATCAAAACCACTTAAGTACAAAAAAATATATTTTTATTTGATACAAATATATTAATATAACTTAACATAGACTTGTAAAACAAATACTCAATCAACGAACGGCCATTTACAACGTAAGAGCACTTAACATAATTAGACCAAACTTGAATAATTATTATCATCACTTAACTTATTTGTACCAAATCAAATAAAATTATTTGTGAACATAACAGGTCTTCTCTGAGTTCTCCCTTACTTAAATATAACGTTATTTGGCACATAATTTAAATCTTCAGATCGAATTTCTCCTTAAATCGATTTAAAGATTGGTAAACGTTTAAAAAGCCAAATAACGATACCTACATGCACAAGGTTTGATTCTTTGTCTCTTCAAATTCATTCTTTCATGTCAGATTAGAATAGATTTAGAAAAATCGGAGCATAAGGCAACATTTCACTATGAAACTAAAAGATAAAAGCTGTTTGTTTACAGATTCCAAATTTAACTGCATCTGTAGCCTTTTATAAAAGAAACTTTGGACTTTTAATTTAAAAATCCGCAAAGTTACTACTAAACGAACATTCCATTATGTTATGTATGAAGGAATAGCTCAAAGAGGTGCGGATGAAATCGCATCATGCTTATGGCATTTTATTAACCGTTTGGCAGAAGAAGTACCTAGAGTAGCTTATTTAATATTCAGTGTTTTCCAGGTCAAAAACGGTATAATATCTTGCCTGTTAAGCAGATATTGAAAGATTCATTCAAAAAAGAAACAGCACCATCTCCGTTCCCCGAGATAAATGAAAATGACCAGCAATCGCCATGATGCAAAATTAATTAATGAATCTGACTTCTTTCCATTTTCGAAACTATTGACTACCTACTCATTTTATCAAAAGAAATACTGCAACAGACAAAACTACATTTGGTTAGAACTGTATTTTCTGGTTGATGTATGAAAAGTCTAATGACGTAGATTTTAAATACTCTTTGAGTGAAAATGAAGAGTTTCCGTATTTCTGGTTTAAGAGAACTGAGAAAAGATAGAATTCTCCGAAGTGGCTTTGCCATTGGCCTCTAATGAGCCTATCAATATCGATGCTCTGAAATTCAAAGATATCTTAGATCTCCTGCCAATAAGTGATCCAATTTATGATGGTTATTTCAAATCATTGTCTCATGGTCCGACTAGAAACAATCTTATGACTTTCAGTGACAGTGATGACGACTATGAATGAATGTTGTAGTGGTACGTTTTACAAACAAATTTTATATGACTGGATCCAGCTCGTAACTATTTGCAGGGTAAAGACATCATCTCACAAGGAGAAGACATGAGCAGTAATCACCACGCTTGCTCACTGCTGGTTGGTGATTTCAGACCAAAATCCCGGTTGCCATCACGATGTTTTCCTGTTATTAGAAATGATGATGTTTTCTTGTTATAGAAGATGTATCTCTGGTTATTAGAGAATCTACTTATGCATCCGAAAAAGACACATTGGTACATGTCGGTTGATGGGATCGATCCCGCAGCATCTAGCACGGCAGGCAAGCGAACTACCGTGACTTCTGAACCACACACACACACACACTACTTTTAGGATTTTACTTTGTAGAGAGAGTATCAGAGAATTGCATATTGCACGGAAATCACAATATTTCCTGGCTTTTTTATGAGTACTTATTTGTGGCAAATCACACTCCTATTCGTTTTTGTTTTTATATATGGTTAAATCTATTTGTATGGAAGACGTTTCCCCATAATATTTGTTTTTTAATGTCTGTTTATGTCTCCGTCGAAAAAAAAGAAAGAAAAATTCTTTCCATTAATGTAAAAATAGGAATAAATACTAATTAAGAGTACAAATAAATATGCTCTAATCCACTTAAGTACACACGTTTTAGACATTTTCACATCATTTTCACATTTTTTCTTTTGGTACAAACATGTTAAGTAACAATTACTCTTAAACTAGAACATTTTTTTTATTTTTTTTTGTAAGTGTTCAAAACTTGAACATAATAGACATTTAAATATCATAAATTTGTTTTACTCAAGTGTTTATTCCGATCTGTAGCAACAGGGTAGCAACCGTGAAAACTTTCAAACGCTCATACCCAAAAATCACCATTTTGCACTTAAGTGGTACGTACCAAATACCACAGAAATATATTTTTAATATTAATTCATTAGTAAAATTAGTAGCTGCATGTGTTTGATTTTGGTTCATAGTTCATACTAAAATATGTTTATTCCTCCATTCATTTTTAATCGATACTGTATAGAATAAACTTTCAACTTAAATTTCATTTCTTGTACTGTTTAATCGTGGGTGGTTCTATCATTATAATACATATTATTATGTTCTCTTACGATCACGTGTGAACGGATGGACCGATTTCGATAATTCTTTTTTTTTTAATAATCCTTGAAGTAGGTACGAGAATGGTTCTTATGGAGAGAAAAAGTAAACGTGTACCAC
Source organism: Colias eurytheme (assembly GCA_907164685.1). Taxonomy (NCBI): domain Eukaryota; kingdom Metazoa; phylum Arthropoda; class Insecta; order Lepidoptera; family Pieridae; genus Colias; species Colias eurytheme. The sequence goes on along the minus strand of CAJQZN010039337.1, from coordinate 5,472 downwards.
GGGCGAAGCCGGGGCGGACTGCTAGTTTAAAATATAGTGATATTCTATTAATGTGTGAACCTAACAAACATCTTCAAACTTTCAAGCTTATTATATTAAGTTTCGCGTCGATTGGAATGCAAAATTAGTTTACTTTATATACTCTGTGTGTAAATATAAGTTAACTACATATATTAATCTATTTATGTTCTAAATTACTTCCAAATCTATTCTAATATAGATACGTTAACCATCTTCACGATTCAATATGCCACAATTATAATGCTAGCAGAAATTATTACATAGTATTTTAATAAAAATTGAATTTACATTAATCAGTATGACAATTCTCCAAACTATCAGCAAATTTTGATTTCCATATGAATATCCCCCGTTCTAAATGTACACTCAACTGAAAAAGTCATTTCACACAATCTTGCGGGTATATTGCAAATAAACAAGCTCACGCGAACTAATATCGGTTTCTGTAAACAGGGCACGATGAGAATAACAGATATAATACATATACTAGCTACGTCCCGCAGTTTCACACGCAAATGGATTTTTCTTTTAAACCTCATGTTTATAATATATTCCTTATGAAATATCAGAATAAAAAGTAGCCCGTGTTATTTCTTATTATAGTGAGTCCCGTCAAAATCGGTCCAACCGTTCCAGGGATTAGCCGGAACAAACAGACAGTCAAATAGACAGACAAAAATTATTTATTATTAAAAATGGTTTTACTTACGAAATTCATAATATTTATATACCTACATATTTAAAATAACCACAAACAGTTTAAAATCTAGTTTTTATACGAGTAATAATACGTTATTATGTTTTACTGTGGTATTTTATTAAGTGACAAGCCCTTAAAAGTTTTAAAGAAAAATATTACCAGTATAGATAGAATATTATGCAATTTTTCACCGTAAGTTATTTCAGTTTCACGTTGATGCAATCTGTCTGTAAATTTTTAAATTGCAATTTCCTGTGTTTTAGTTATAGTCCGTTCCATTGGGAACAATAGCTTTCTGGAACTTTTTTAATCGACTTCTTATTATATAACTAGTTTTTTGCGACAAATTATTATTTTTCTCGTAGTCGTCGAGGTTGTCAATCATACCAATAAAACAAAACATATAATATCCTATACTGGATTTGGGATCTTCGATTAGTCACATGTTAAGTTTTATCAAAATCGGTTCAGTGGTTCAGCCGTGAAGCCATGAAAGCATCACAAACATTCACATTTTTGTTATTATTAGCGTGTCTTGCGTGGGTTTAGAAATGAAGATTGATTACATCAAAGCATTCTATATTATTCAATACAAACGATAACATTATTGGGCTATCAAATATCATTGTAATCGGTAAAGTAGTTTTTATGTGAAAGAGTAACAAACATACACCCTCACAAACTTTTGCATTATTTTATAATACTAGCGGTCCGCCCCGGCTTCGCCCGTGGTACATATTTACGTTTTCTCTACATAAGAACCATCCTCGTACTTCAAGGAATATAATAAAAAAAGAATTATTGAAATCGGTTCAGCCGTTCTCGAGTTATGCGCTTACCAACACATTTTGCGATTCATTTTTATATATAAGAAGATTACTAATAGAACGAAATCAAACACAAGAAAATACTATGCCGTATATTCACTACATTAGTAGAGCCATTTTAATAGGCAACATTTGACAGTCCAACAAAATTCTACAACGTAACCTAGTAACGACGACATAGAATAACATGATATTTCGGTTTTTTAGAACGGCACATACCTATGCTTAATTTTTTTCAATTACGATTACTTATTTAAAATAATAATGACAAATACAAGTAATTTTAAGATTTCATTTTACTGATAAACCTAAACATAATAAACAATTTCGGAATTAAAGAACTGCTACAATTTTGTGTCAATAACTTTTTTTTCTTTTTAAATACCAGAGACGTTACTCTTAAAATCGAAATCTGACATCTAGAATGGAATACATTGATTACTTGTGAATAAAAATCATCATAAATTAATAAATGTGTTTCAAGTTCGATTGACAAATGTTTCAAGTCCGTATCGATTAATTCACTTTAATCGACGTTTTTAAGCAGGTTACCTCTCTTCGAAGATAAAATTGATAGACGTCAAATATTGCCTATTAAATTGGCTCGACTATACATATTAGACCGGGAGATACTGACACAAAATTTCGAGTCATTTGTAACAGGATGGCGGTTCTACAGGGGTCTTAGTACGCAATGACAAAAAAAAAACGATGGCGTGAACGCTGGTACCGGCGGCTTAGTCGCGTGGGCGTTAGTCGAACTCGTCGGAAAATAGCGAAAGTCAAACGATTTGTAACAGTATGGCACTTATTTTTCCTGTAAGTTTGAGGATCAACAAATATAAATACAAAATTTCAAAGATCTAAGTGTTGGAAATCCTCACTTATATAAATTAATAATAAATTAAGTTTTCAAGTATAACAGCACTTTTTCCCCCTACTAGAAGTATGGCAAATATAATAATGGTCACATTTTATCAAATACTCTCCAAAAATCCAAATGCAATACTGGTACAAAAAGTTTGGCGAAATAAAAATTTTTTGCAGATTTTCGGTGGTATGGCGACCATTTGGAATCGTCCGAAAAGTATGGCATGGCGATTTTCGTAAATGGCTGCACGACGATAGTTACCTGTGCAAAAGTTAGCCTGGTACAAATGGTTGAATGATTGTTTTATTTAAATCAACACATTCGCGTCGGTATGGCGGGCTGTAAGTCACACCGGAAAAGTATGGCATGACACTACCGCCTACTACTTTTTTATGGGCTATCGGTAAATTCTAAAATTTTTGTGTTACAAATCGTTTGACTTTCGCTATTTTTCCGACGAGTTCGACAAACGCCCACGCGACTAAGACACCGGTACCAGCGTTCACACCATCATTTTTCTTTTTGTCATTGCGTACTAAGACCCCTGTAGAACCGCCATCCTTGTTACAAATGACTCGAAATTTTGTGTCAGTATCTCCCGGTCTATATCTCAAACGTTTAGCAAGAATAAACGGTTATCATTTATATTCTGCGACAACCCTAGCGTGCGTAAATGTGGTAAATGTAAAAAAATCGCCGGTGTTTACACTCCCGAGGTAATTCGAATTTATTTCATTTAGTTCGTAACTACGACTTATGGTGGATAGGATTATGTTGTAAGACTGAGGAGGTCGTGTGGAAAATGCGTTTTATGTTCTTGTTGGACTTTGTTTGTTTAGATTTTGTTCGTGTGGTTAGGAGTTTGAAATAAAAAATAGAATAGAGTATAATATAAAAGAAATTATTAAAGTCTAGTTTTTTATTTACTCTCAAAAGTATAGGTCATTATTTAGAATAATTATTCTGATGGTTAATGGTCACGTATATACAAATGCTTCGTAATGCATTATTGACATTGACAGTGTGATAAGTAGGTACCTAAGTAGTAGTAGTAGTAGTAGTAGTAGTAGTAGTAGTAGGTAGGTAGGTAGGTATTCACGAATTACCATTTTCAATTTTCCTTTCACTTATGCTATAGGATAAACGGTATGAAAGAATAATGTTTGAGTGATGTAAATCTATACTAATATTATAAAGAGGAAAGGTTTGTATGTATGTATGGTTTTCACGCATAAACTACTGGACCGATTTTGATGAAATTAGGCACAGATAATCTTTAGACCCTGAGAAAGAACATAGGCTACCTTTTATTGCGAAATATGTACCACGGGTGAAGCCGGGGCGGACCGCTAGTTCGTTATAATTGTAAATGTTTTAATGTTACACAGTATCTATTTAATAAGTCGTACCTTGAATTAAACGCAAAAATAAGTTTTCATTTTTTCAAATCACAATTTTTCTTCACCTTAGTTATGTGAACCAATTAATATTACTTAGTATGGAGTTCAGGTTATCTAGTTCAGTACAAAAATAGTGGATAATAAATCATAAAAATAGCCTATCAGTGCGGCCTGCTCGTGAGACGCGGTGAGGCGTGCTACCGAGCGAAGCGTGGTGCGGATTGCAGTTTCATGAGGTAGTTTATTTCACTATGAAAATTTAAAACTTACATTAACTACGATCATTTATATAAAAAAGAGCGTATGTGCCGAGCACACGTGTCAGAAGTGTGCCGAGCACACGTGTCAAACTTCTTTGGCAAGATGCAAAGATACCAAAATCGTCGCCTTACTCCATGACGTGACCGTATTGCCATTACACGACCTTGACGACAACTTCAAATTTTACTCTCAACGCGCCTAAAGAAGTTACTTAAAAAATAAAACATTCACGTAAACTAACATTTATTGGTTGTGGTCATAGAAATCTAAATAACAAGACACATAGAAGGGCTATAATGTCATAATTCGTATGAAAACCGCTGTCGCCAAAATCAACACATTCAAACCGAAAGCTAAACAGTACACACAAGTAAACTATGCCTTTTATTGGACAGCTTGATTTTAGTGAAAACTAACTTATCTATTAAATTAAGCTTTTGAATATGTATCCTAACGCACGAATTTACGGTTTATTTTAGAATAACATCCCTAAGTATATGAGACTTTTTGCTCCAATACGAACAAACGTGATAATAAGAATGGTCGACTGTGTCATTCATTGTTATTTCGATTACTATGGTGACACTCGTAATACTTGTAAATATTCTATAATTTTAAGGAAAAACGGCATTATTTCTAAAAAAAAATATTTTCCGATGAAATATTATTCCTTTATAAGTATAACTACAACTTGTGGAAGAATTTCCGCAATGGGAATTGCTGAAACACACCATGTATACACTCATACGTCTCCAGAGCAACTGAACAGTGACGAATGCACTGGTGATGTGCAAATCACCTGAGTGGCGACAAGGTCACGCACGCTTACGACTTCTAGTGTCTTGTTATTTAGATTTCTATGGTTGTGGTATATTCAAATTCAAATTATATACAAAATATATACAAAAAGACGTCTGCAGTTTACGGGTTGGTTTTTCTAATATCTCTAAAATCGGATATTTTTACGTTTCTCTCGCTCTCCATAAACCTGTTGTATTTAAATTATGTATTCATTCATTCTTGATACTGGAAAAAATATACATTTACTTGGAGGTTGCGTCGTAAATAAGTTTTTTAATTTCCGACGACTCGTTCATTTTTAACTTACTCCGAACAGTTTATACGGCCGACCGTTTCGATATGAAACTTTTGTTATGCATAATATTATTATTGTTTGTTTGTTTGTGTTTGTTTTTAAGGGACCTACATTGTGGGATGATGCTATTGTACTTTGGATATAGTAAATAGTAGTCTTTATAATAAAAAATCCTTTGCACTATGCTAGTTATTATTAAAATATTTTAAACTGGACCGAAATTACAAAATATTTAAGTTTTCCCATGATTAAGACACTAAACTCTATATGTATTCCAAATATGAAGCTTCTAAGTC
>CAJQZN010039336.1:0-48302 GCA_907164685.1 Colias eurytheme | reverse complement strand
CAGTAGTACCCACCTCAACGCTTCGCTTATGAGGCGTGCAATTATTTCATAAAGCAATTGATGATCATAAATTATGAAATAAAAGTGCTACATCTTGTTACGAAAACACTAGATAAGATGATTAATGAGACGATTTAATCTTACCATTGCCAAACATTTTTATAGTAGAGCTTTGTAAGAATTATCAGGTCAGGTTGCTAAAACGAAAAATGTAACACGGCTTGTTAATATTTTTTTTTATCCCAACAATTTTACGTTAGTCCCAACAACTACCTTGAATACATTGCATAAAATGGCTACACATTCGCATTCCTTTTAAATGAAATATCACCTTTCAAAACTTTCGCATACGTATTATTTTTATTATTCTCTAAGCTATATGTAACATTCGCCTACTCGGAGTGCTCAGTGTACCGCGAGAAAATTTCGTAATGAAAACAACTTTTTGAATTAACGTCGCAATGGAGTTTTTCCATTCGACTCTCCATTGAAAGTATAAAACTCCTGTATCGAGCATAAAGTTATGCAGAAGCTGAAAGCACCGTTTAAAATCGTTCGTACATATGAAGTTTAATTTTTATTTCATCTACTACGCGAAATGAAGGGGTTGTTTGTTGCGAAAAAATTGCTTAACTTATATATTTATATTAGAAATAAATTTATTTGTTTTTGGTACTCATTATTTGCTTTAAATTTAATATTGACTTATCAATATTATGGAAACGGTATCAATAACATTGCGACTTTCTATTGAACCGATGTACAAAGAGCGGCCACAACAAGAGAACCGATAAATCACTTGCCAACTTCAAATAGAAACGTCATATTATTTCCACAAAAGATTTAACTCGAAAATAAATTATATTTTCCCCTTTCCGTTTGCCATTGTTCATGGACGTGTGGAAGCCGCACCATTCTCTGCGATATTTAAAAAACCATTAAGTGCACGCTTTTGTATAGAAAAATTCAGACGGCAATGTCTAATAGTTTTATGAAAACAAAGAGGATTCCACTATGTGTTTTTTACTATTCAACTCTCAAAGTGGCACATTGCTTGAAAATTTGAAAGTCAAACAATCTGCAAACATAGATCACACTGACTGAAGAAATGGCCTTACTTTTGCGTCATTTAGATGCACGATTTGAGCTTTTAACTTACTGAACTATTCCGAACTACTAATTAGTATCTCCAAAATCTTTTTATTTTTTTCTTTGAAAAACCATATTATGCAAACTAGGCAATACGATACGTTTTTGGTTCAACAAATCTGTAACTAACGATTATATGGACTTACTGGCTGGAAAACGCGGACTATCTAATTTTGTACAGACATATACATGTTATTATCTGTGTTTTGTGAGGATTATTATAGTAGAATGGTTGTTAATTAATTGAAATGGTAAAATTAGTTAAATTATAATGAATAACAAATTAAATTATCGCCGATTTAGCCACATATCTAAGCATTATCAGAAAATATCACATAATATTCTCTACATAGGTTTATTTACTCAGGTTTACAAGCGAACATTATGCGGATAATTGTGTGCCAACAATACGTTATCCGCACATATTTTTCCTTGCCGTGTTTAGCAACAGATCCACGAATCGCGCCATAAATTTAACGCTAGCCTGATTTACAGCCTCCGACTAAATGTTTGATTTGTGCTCATAAATCGAGATGAGCGTTTGTCAGCTACACGTTTGGTTCTTCTTGGATTTTTCAATGTATTAATGCAACTGTAGGAATTATTGTCTATTTGCCTTTTAATTATTGTCATTATTTTTCGATAAATCACACATTACACGGGATTTAAATGTAATTATTAGATAATCTACTGCAATGCATATACACAGATAATTAATATTATAGATACTATGCTATTATGTAATGATTAATTATTATTATTTAACCAATATTGCAGTATAACAATAATCGTAGAAAAATAAGAAAAACATATAAGTACATTTAGTTTGTGCACTCTCTCTCAACTCTGTACAATTCTAATATTTCAAGGCCGTCTAAAAGAGCAGTAATTATGCATGCGGGTATATTATACCAACAATAGGAAAGTAACAAGTTTAATTAGCGTTTGTATTCAGTACTTACTTGTTTCGCGACTGCCTGAGAGCTCCATTCAAACCTACTTATGTGTAAGCACGATAACGTATAGTTTCCTAACTGCTACGTCTTATTATTCGAGGAATGGGGATTATTGTGTTATTAATTAGTTAATATATTGAGTGCTCAGTATTTCAGTAGCTCTCTAATGTGTATCTCTGTGTAACTAGTTTTCTATATAAATGGCGAATACAACTTTTAAGGAGGGCTTTATTAGATAAAACAAGTTCAAATTTAATATTGACTTACAGTAAAAATAGAACGTTCAATATAATGAAATTAAAATAATATCAAACTATTAAAATAGTCACAAATCAAACTAGATAGTTGGAAAAATGAACACAATAATGCATGCAAGTGAGTGCGGGCGCGATAATTTGCCGATTTAAATCGGAAACACGCGATAAATCCACCGTTTAGCGCTTTTCAATTCAAACGTCACCTAAATTTGAACCGACAATAGTGCTAAAGGCTTTATGCCATTACCAATTATTAGCCAGATAGTGGAATTTTACACTGTACTATATACTAACGTAGGTATGATTAGTTTTGTTTATGGTATGTATTATTAATTATGTGCGCATAATACAGAAACATTCAATTAATGTTACGTTAAATTTGGCCTAAAATCTCCTAAAGCTGTAATCTAACTACAAATAGCATTTGTAGTTAGATTACAAAAATTATCACATATGCAATTTTGTATCAAATCTTCAGAAACACATCTAAACAAAACCACTAAACCTAAAAAGCTTTCATCCTTTTTATTATACGCGGATTTATTGAAAGTGCATATCGCAATATTTATATATTTATTCGGCACTATGTAAATAGTATATTCATGACAAAAATTCAAACTCTTTCTAAATATAAACACGGCCTCTAAAGCGAGGTTCAAAATTAAAAGTTTAATAAACAAACGCATCGAAAGCTAATATAATATTGATAGGTTGGATTCAGTAAGGGCTGCGTCGCTTTTTGTTCGTTATTTATGACGCCACTGATATCGATAGCTCGAAGCGGTATCATGAAATATTAAACGCATTACAAGTGGCATATAGGCCGAAAGATGAGGTAAGAAAAACGTTTACATTTCAACTGAGAATGAGGAATAATGGAGATACGCCTTGAAGAAAATAACGCATCCAAATAATACAAAATCACAAATACTTCTTTCCGGTAAGATTAATTTTAAATCAAGCAAACTTTTTGGACAACATTAATATTCTTTTTATTGTTAAAATTATATTAGACTTAGTTTAAAATTTCTTTAAATCTAGAAGTTAAAAAAATCCCTTCTTGCTATAAAAACTTAAATCGCTTTATATCCTTAACGTCTTATCCACGTAATGTTTTCTTAACAGAACTCGCAACTAAAACTGGCAACAACCGCAATAGTATCTCGTTTACGAATCACACAAAAGTTTATTCGTTCGCTTTTATCGCAAGTGAGGGCGTTAGAGAAAATGATTTATACGATTTATCATAAATATCTTATTTCTACCCCGCAAACACTATCAAGGAGAAGCGATGAGGAATGTTTAGTGCAATTTAAAGGAAATGAGATTGGCTGTGTAAAAATAATCGTTATTGATTTACCTTTCAAATAAAGTTTTTTTATTTACAAAAACTGTTATGAATAATAGAGTATAATTACAAAGATTTAAGAAACGCTTTCGATAACTGGATTTTGATTTAAAAACTATTTTATTTCGTTAATAAAATGTCTCGTTTACTACAATACTGCAAATTATGTGTAAGTAACTTAAAGTTTAATCTTTTTGCACAAATAAAATTTCTATTCTTCGACTTCTGTCGCTCAAAATGAGCTAAGTTTCAGAATATGCCAATACAATATGAAAAATATTCAGAACAACATTTAATATCGGCTCGGCAAGAGTTATTCACGCGGGCTGGTCATAATGTATCGAGTAGTCCCTCACAACATTTCTAATATTATTATAATCTACATATTATTCCAATAAGTGGGTTTTCGGCGCCAATATTGCGCTCGGGAGTAAAGTAGCCAACCCTCAGAAGTAACTTTTTACCTTTTATTGTTTTATTTATAACTTTGTGATTGATGATGGCTCAGAACGAAGTTGCCTTCATAAATATTAGGGCAGGCGCGAACTATTTACGCAATAGTTTCTTTGTATGCTGAAGTTCTTTTCTGTTTGGACTGTTTGGTTATACTATATTACTATTTATTTAAAAGTCTTATATAATTGAATGCATAGGAGCGCCTTATAGACAAGTTTGATGTCTTACCAAATGTTAAGTATAACCACATTATAAGAAAGAAGCGCTAGTTAGAAATATACGGGTTACTTTATTACGAACGTACGTACTAACTCTACTTACTAATTATACCTATTGCGTACCCAACAATAACGAATATCCCAAAAGCTATATCACTCAGATAAAGTGATAGCATTTAAAGTAGAATTAAAGTAAATGATCAATAAAGTTAAATACGAGAATCGTGCTCGGGGACCACAAATAGTGCGTTATCAACAATCAACAGGAAATCCGTGCCACTGACGATGTTCGTTCCGCGCTCGACAATTCAATTTGCATACACGTTTATCGCTTTTGTTTTGTACTTTTAATTTCAATGCGAAATAAAACCGCAGCAAAGTGCAACTTCTGAAATTTCATGTATTGCTGGTGTATAGTGACTGATTTTTGCTTAACATTTTTTATAATGTTTCCAACGTGAGAGATACGCAAAGATATGCCCTTTTGTTGTTTCACATCAACTAATTTTGATTAAACAATTTACAACAAGCGCAGTTATGAGTTGACTTTCCTATTTAATTTCTAGAATTCCTGAAACTCTCACAAACAACTAAACATGTAGAGGCTCAGTCATTTTCATAAATAGCTTTTGCATCCAGGTACGATCTAAGAATAAATGACGGTCGCGCTCAAAGGTGGCTCTACAATAGCTTTTCAGAGCACGATAGGGCGTCGTATCTTTGAACGAGTCCATAAAGTGGCATTTACAAAGAGACGTCCATGCGGCCCGGCGGCCGATATCACAATGCGGCAAACGACGTCGGCGCTTCCTGTTCCGGCCGCGGCGCCACCGTCGCGCAGATTTATGCGCCTCGCTTCCTCCCGCCATATGCGTGCCTGTCTACCCTCCTTCATTTACACAAAACTCGAGTTTTTCAAGCACCTGTGTTGTATGAATGTCGTAGCGGATGTCGGCTTTTTGCTATTCGGTGGTCGCGTATATATCTGCTACTTTATGATGGTAATAACGTTTCTTTTAAAGGTCGTGTTTACATCATACTTAAGTTGAATTTAAAACGAAAATGAACATTTCACTCACAGGATTGTTTGAATGTATGTGACTTTGAAATGTGTACACATACCTTATTGTAGTCAGGCACGGAAGTTTTGAGTAAATTTATTTTAAAGCGATATTTTGTAAAAATACAAGTCGTTACATATTCCTGATTCTTCCAAATATATTAAAATCCAATTTGCTTTTCCATGTCTTGGAACATTTATCAAAGGTACAGTTACCTTTTTATAACCCTTACAACGTTTTTACAGTGACTATTTCATAATTAAAATTAGATGACAAACATATTATTCACTATGGAATAAGTATTTGAAAGATATAAAATAAAAATAAAAACTATGTTATAGTACATTAAGTCACCGTTTAACAACACTGTAGTACATACGAAGTTTATCTGGAAGGAAGAAAGGAATAGTTCGTGCATAATAGAGCGTCGGCCGCAAACGCTCTACGTCTCGGAATATCTTAGCAGCTTACTGCTATCACATCATCCTGGCAAGTGCGGCCTTGCTGCAGTGAATTTGGTATAACTTCTAATTTAAATTTATAGCGAAATTCTTAACTTAAATAAAAAATATAGACTGATTATTTTACCTCCAATTCGGATTTGAAAAGGGCTCCATCTTCTATCCATAAAATTAAAATACATACACATTAAAATACGTACATACTTTTATGTAAGCGTCTACAAACTAAAATTATAAACTATAATATATGGGTAAAACCGCGAAAAATTGTACATGAATTATTTTTTCAATGTTCCCATTTTATTTCTCATATGGCATCAACGTTTTTTGACAACAAGTGTTTTGTTAGATATGTAATAAAAGGTATGCTTGTGTTCTTTTAGATTATTTCATAAAACTCAATCTATCTCTTGCAGAAATATTTTATTTTATATTTTTTTTACTGGCTCCACTTTTCTGTCCATATAAAAAATATTTGTCCACCTAACACCCTTGTGACAAAAACTGATAACCCCTACGAAATGGTATGACTGACTCGCATTTTTATGAAAAATTTAAGTTATTCGGTTCTTATTCAACATGTACATAAAAATCTTTTAATGCACAAGGCCTTAATCGATTTTTTATTATTATTTTAAAAACTGTCCACTTTTTTTATACGTGTGTAACGTCACGTATGTAACGTCTCTAACTGCCATACTATAAGAATTATCAGAATCCTTCTCTTATTTTATTGAGTGGCAACACTATTTGGCATGCTGGCAACATTTAAAAAACAAAAGCAGCCATTTTTTCTTTGAGAGAAATGGTGTTTTGTGTTGATGTGAGATTTGTCGCTCGAAAAAAGGGTATTTAAAGTGTTCGATTGCGAGGTAAGTATATATATTCTGTCTTATTATTATAAATCTTTACGTAGGTTTACTATAAAACTAAAGAATAAGACTACTTCGTGGTTCTTAGCATTCACAATCGAGTAGTAATTTTAATTTAAGGTTATGTCGCCCGCATTTTTCGTCATGATTGTAACGATGTGTAACGAAATGTGTTACGTTACAGTCATGACATGTTGTTAGGCTTAGAACACATAGGTCTATTAAAAAATTGCGCGAAAAAAGGACAATAATATTTTCAAATCTAAACGGCTGAACGGATTTCGATGTGCAAGATATCATTGGATTGGTCTTTATCTATAGTTTTCCATTACCTTAATATTTTTTACCTGATTGTACAAAAAAAAGAATAAAAAAAATAAAAAACTGACACTGCAAATTCATAACACGCAGTCGGAGGCTATATAAGATGTATAGAATGGGTAGAGGCCAGTAATATTTTGTAGCCGTGTAGCCTCCGACTGCGTGTTATGAATTTGCAGTGTCAGTCGGGTTTTTTTTTAGTTTTTTTATTAATTATTTTTTCAAATGAGAAAATCAAATTACAGATGGCGTTGACGAATGCCGAAAGGCAAAAAAAATATCGAGAGAAGTTACAAGTTCAAAATCCCGAGAAATATAAAGAACTACAAACGAAAAATGCAGAAAGGAATAAAAAGCGGATAAAAATATCAATTTTTTTCAATACAATTTTGATTTATGCATCTTTTTGTTTTAATTCATTATTTTATGATATGAATTGGTTTTACCTACCTATATCTCCATTTTTTCCTGTCGTGTGAGTGTAAGACACCGTGTCGACGTTAACTTTTTAATGCTAGGAAGAAAAGATAACTGATATATGTACTAAGCTTTATAATGGTCATGTAAGTAACATTCAGTCATGTATGTAACGTTTGTTATGATGTCATGAATGTAACGGGACAATTTTTCGCGGTTATACCCATATACTCTAAGGATCTCTCATAATGTGAGTCTCATTCTTTTCGCTCTACATTACTGCAACTATGAAACCAATCATGTAATAACAATCCAATCGAAGCTATACAATCGCCGTAACAAGGCCGCAACGCAACTGTGAAGCAAAGTTTGATATAAATTTTGTACAATAAACCTTAGCTGACGTTAACTTCGTATCTTTGTCTGCTCACGTGGGGGCAGGTGAGGGAGTGGAATTCCAACTAGCTTTGTGAATCAATCAGGAATTAATTGCGGCCCCTCCAACTTGAGTGGAGTTGAATGATTTGTGAACACAGCTATGTTATGCTAGTCGGATACTATTTAAGTGTTTTCAAATAAGGCTACGGGCCGATTTACAATGTCCAAGATTCCAATTTACAACAAACAATTACGTAAGTAATGAAACTATTTGGACTTTATCTATTTGGAAATTATTTTACAAATTCGATCAGAACTCTACGAGATGCAAATTACATATTTTAACTGTTGAAACCTAACATTTGGAAATACTTTAACACAAAAATGGGTCTTGAAAAATAGCTACCAAATGTACAACAAATTAATCTAATATTGTTAACAAATGAATAAATTTTATGCTGGAAAATGGTAAGAATAACAAATTATCACTTATAATACCACAAGAGCTTCAAAATTATCGGGTATTTTCCGATAGGTTCGTTGCAAACAAATGAAGGAGTCAAGTTTTTAGTCAAGGTTAAAAAATCACGAGCGCGAAGCGCGAGTGATTTTTCCTGAAAAACTTGACGACTTTATTTGTTTGCAGGGAACCTTGAGGGTAATGCCAGATAATTTTGAAGCTCGTGTGGTATTCGGGAGATTATTTTTCCGTCCCAAATGTCGGCCAATAATTTCACAATTGAATTGAACCTGTCAGTTTGACGTCAACGACCAGAGAAAATTTTCAAAAAATTATCAGTATAATACCATGTAGGTTGTACCACGTGACGTCGAATGGTGCAATTCTATTGGTCGATATTTGGGTCGGAAAAATAATCACATAAATTTATTAATACATTTTTAGTTCTAGACTACTAATTTCTAATACGAAAACTGATCAACGCCAAAAATGTGATTGCAGCAGCGATACAAGATATTTGAGTTTAAACTGAAGTTGAGCTTCCAACTTCTGGCAGGCGAAAAGCTAAAACTTTATAACAGTGCGATTGTTTAGATATTCGGAAAGGTAGACCGCCAGCGTCAAAGGAAAAGTTTCAAACGGTTCGCCATAGACTGTTTGTTGCTCTAAATGTTCCGTGATTTTGAATAGCCTAATTAATTCGCTAGTAATTAATTAATTGTATTCAGTCAAGTGGCTTTTGGTATATATGGCTGGTGGTAGGTAATTAGTCAAATATTACATTGCAAATAATTATCAAATAATCAAAAAACGCTGTTCTTTATAGTTTAACAAACAAAATTATTCCCCCTGGACATAGGAAATATTTTCTTCTTATCCGTCTCTCTCTTCATCGTTTATCCTTATTTTTTCTTATACAATGAATAATCTTACCAATATTAAAAAAAATATTTTTTCAACAGCATGATTGTGTGGTTACCAAAGATATAAATAAACGAACTCTTTAGACATTGAACTTCTTATCAACTGTAATAAATAATTATAGTTTATTTTTAAATATTAACATATACAAGATGTTAAATCCCCTTCAGACATTGGCATGCAGACAAACAAATCGAATTTAGCTTAGTTACCTGTGTATCGGATGGCGGAATAAGCATACCTTTCTGAAGAGGCTCTTCACTGGCGACTCTATCCGTAAAGGCATAGTTGCAATCAAACGCGTATCGGGTTTCTATTTTATTATATTTCTTAGTATTCTATACATACGTTTGTTTACAGTTTTAAGTAAATTGTTAAGATAAATAGATCCTTATACAATTCATATACGTACATTTATAATGGAACCATACTGCTGTACCTTCATTTATATTTAAATCAAATCCTTCCTACTAATATTTAAATGCGAAAGTTTGTGAGGATGGATGTTTGTTATTTCATGTAAATACTACTGAACAGATTACAATGAAATTTATCACACATATAGAGAGTAGGTAACTTGGATTAACACATAGGTTTTATCCCGGAAATCCCACGGGGTCCCAAATCCCATGCGGGTTTTTCTTTGAAAACGCGGACGCAGCCGCGGGCGGAAGCTAGTGACAAATAAATTACAAATGTGTAATAATAAAAAGAAAAACTAATCTATTACGTAGTCGCGTAGAGTAAAGTTATCAATAAGTTTGTAAATGAGTTCAAAAATAATTTTGCTTTACATAATATGCAACCTTTATGCAACATAAATAAATTAAGTATTACCCTAATTAATCCTTTCTGAAACTGTCTTGTACCCAGCCGCCCATATATCACAGCACCTTGACTAAGATAATTGCTTAAGTGGGATCTCACTTAGCCCTCAGCGGCCCCCTTAAGGGACAAGATTCTACGTTGCCCTTTCGCCGTCTTACTTGAGTGCCAGATAAAGACAGTATATTGTAGACGAAAATCTCCTGTCCTAAGATAACATAATGCAATCAAAGGATTTGGTGTCTAATCCAATATAAGTTAACAAATTAGCTACGCAAATTACATATGAAAAATAGCAATTGATTTACTCACCATATATTTAATTTACTTTTATTTCCATGAAATCAATTCTATTATTAATATGCATGGAAAATCAATATAAAACATTTCTTATCGCATTCGCAAACAAACATTTTATAAACATAATAAAAAATGTATGCTCCAAGTGGAAATTGTTTAAGATAACATTAATACGCATCTAAAGTTTTTCTATTGAGTGTGTAAACATCGTAAATACTTAATCGCACCTTAATTGCCGAAACAAAGTAACTCACACGCGTAAGAAACTTGAAAGAGGGTTTCAAGTCTTGACGTCTTCACTGTCTTAACACATTAACTATTCACATTAAAGATTTGTTAGATACTTTGAAGATACGGCTGCCAACAGCACCATATATTATAACCATATAAGTTAACATACACGAAAGTTATTAACATCAACTTTTCACAATTTATAAATAAACCAAACATAACATAATGAGGATAAACATATTGTACGTTTTCACATGAAACAAAAGCGACGAGTTTCAATTCATATGATGAAACGTAACAACACAATGTTTTCGCAATAAATTGAATTTAATTAAATAAATTTACAAATTTGATGAAACTACAGTTTTGTTATGATGTTTTATAAACATGTCAGTCCGATTCAATAACATATCAATGGATTTAAATGCAATGAAAACAATCCGTTAAATATAGACGATATTAAATTGTACCTTTACGAGCTATAACTTGCTTTACGATTCAGGATCAAATAATATAATTCAGTACACGTCTTCTAACGAATATTGATACGGCTTCCAGAAAGCCAATCCGCAATAATTTTCACTCAAATCTGACGTAAACATGACCGATATTCTCAAGCAATTTGCATGTCCGTTGCCTCTTGAATAAATTAGAGCCACCTGCCCGAAGGTTCAGCCTCTATGAATATGTAAGACAATGGCTTCCAAATCTTAAACTCCAATTAGAAAGGGGTCATTAAGCCCATGCTTTATTACATCTGCATTTGTATAAGGAATTGTTAATATTTCTATGAATATTTATGACAAATTATGAGGCTTGATAAACAAAATGCGCATTACAAAATTTATTTGCTGTGACAAATAATGTTCTAACATTTGAAATGTGTAACGAACATTGAGCAAAATTCAAAATTTACTGTTTATATAATGGAAATGATTTTCTGAAACTTACTGCTGTAAGTTAAAATAGCCTCAAGTTAATAAGCGGTCACTTATCGTCCAGCCATGGCGTCGGCCAGTATAACATGGTTAGCGAGTAATCAATTCCGCTGCCGAAGTCGATACCACTCGACTAGTATCACGATTTAATTTTCACGGTACATTCTCACCTCGGGCGAATTGAAAATATTTAATATTTTCCCAATTTACGTGATCGAGATAGTATCCAATTATGCTCTACAGATGAAATTATGAATCCCTGGTAGACTCGAGTACTTATATTCGTGCAAGTTTCTCGGAATACAATTATGATTAATAAATTAAGAATATTTTAATAAACGGTTTTCAGTAGCATTCATAAAAGTCTGATATCTTTTTTAATGACAGGGATTTGCCATTTTTATTGGTCTTCTTTTATTACTTTTTGTTCTTTCAGAGCAGAGTCAAATTGTTGTTAATTTAAACTAATTTGCAATTCGTTTATTTTCACAATTCTCAATCTGAGAATAATCAAGAAACAAAGCAGTACTATTGTTAAGACTCGCCTATCCAACATCCATCCTATCCCAAGAATATCTTCGTTCATTCAATACCCATCTCTCTAGAGAAGTAAAATAAGCGTTATGCCTTATAACGAGGTAATTATTCGAGCGTGAGAGCACGTTGGCTCGTACCATAAATACGTAGAGCAAACACGGTATTAGCACCGGTCACGCTGCACCTTGTTTGTACGGCCTAAAACAACATGCGTTTGCGGCCACCGACTGAATTTGTTACTGTCGGTCATTTGCTGACTCAGTCAAATTTTCGTACATGTATATGCGGAATGTGTTTTGTTTTTATTCATATTACGAATTTTAATATTATTTTAAGTATGTTTTTCGCAGATGAAGGTGTGCAAGGCCCTCAGTTTCGTAAACACAACGATGTAATACAAACCTAGAGCAAACAGAGTAAGATCGGTTCTTACTTTTCATTGATAAAATCCTACTAGTACCTGAGTATCATTAAATATGAAATTTAACAATAAAAAATAACCTGAGATATAATTTGATGATCTATATTTGTATCCATGAATTAAAACTTAAAATTGAATTGTTTTTTTGTATATACATTTTTACATTTTAAATTAAATTCACTTTCGTGCGCAACAGTACATACGTGACCGTACGTAAATGGTCAGATAACGAATTACGCTTTATAATATTTTGTATGATATTAATATAACGAAATAATTTTGTAAATAAAGATATTATTTTTTGAGATTGCAATCTATAGCAAATATATATTTCACATTTAAAGTAATTACAGACTTTAAAAGGGTTAGGGAAAAGGGTTTATCGAAAAATATTTGTATTGATAATAATAATAAAGGTTGGTGGGGCCTGCTGAAATGTTTATTGTTATATTTATTAACGTTATTGTTTTTTGTATTAAATAATTACATTATAACCGACGGAGTACAACAGAGGCTTGTAAGTTCCGTGATGATTAATAAATAATTATTTTAATAGAGCAAGAGAAATTATACAGAGAAAAAATTATATAGTGTAGAGCATTGATGTAGAAACTATACAATATTGTTTTATCCAAAACGTGATGTATATTTATATTATCAATCTTTTAAAACGCTTAAGTGGAACTTGATAGACTACCCTTATTTCAAATGTATTTTCATTATGAGTCTTTCATTTATAAACGACACCGTTCGTAATAGTACAAATTACCTCAAGTCAAAGTCGCTACTGCATAGGTGCATGATCTGTGTATTAGAACAAACAGTTGCAATATCACGGTCGGTAAACCAGAGATAACAGAACGAATGTTAGGACATGTCGATTTTAGCTAATGTCGGCGTGTCAACACTCGGACCTCAACATGTGGACACGGCCTAAACAAACAGTCATTACTCCTGACACTGCGCTACGTGATCGCCGCCTAAACGATCGTATTCAATCGCAAATGTTATAAACATATTTTTGGAAATCGAGACGAAGGTTATCTTTATTCAATTGGTTTGGAAATGTTTGATTTGGGGGATTGAGCTTGGACATTTTAAAAATGATTCCAGTTATATAATTATTATCATCACGTGTAGCTTTAATAAGAACTGTGAAAGAACTTTCTAAGCTTTACATAGGCTTTTAATTGAATTGGTTTTCAGATACATAAAATTTCGTACATGACATGAAACTGTAAGTTGAGCTATTTTTATCTTGCATTGTTTGTCTCTATTTCCAGTCCAGTATTCACTATTTACAAAGCATGTAGGCAACATATTGTGATTAGAGTATTGTTTTAGCATGCAGCCAGTATTCTAGTGTCGGTTGCACATCGTCGCACGCCACGCTCTGTGAATGACATATCGTGTGCACGTGGCCTGCGTTTTGTATCACTGAAACCGTCATTTGAAATAAAATTCGTGTTGACATAGTGGCTTAAAATAGCCTTTTGATTGCAGCTATGTGTAAGTTATTTTAATATGAGTATCAACTCATATTCAAATCATCAGATAATAATTGTTTTTAACATTCGGCATTGTTTTTAACAATGTTGGTATCTTTTAATACGCAAGTCTATCAATTTATTAAACATACAACATGACAATAAAATAGAAATTTTTAATGCCTTTATTCAATACGTACCTATGTTTTTCTATTAATACAAGTTGAAGTAACAACCAACAGCATCTTAACTTAAGCAACATGTACGCATTATATCTACCTATCTAGAAGTATTACTACTGTAGGTCACATATTAGTTATTAGTAACTGTTAGTCATGTCTACGTCCACAAAGACACAAACAGAAATGTAATAGATATCATGAATGGATGTCGAAATACATACAAAGGTAGAAACACGTCTGTCAGATAGCAAGACGGTTAAAATAGAGGAAATGGGGAGAAACATCGAACTATTTCTCAGATAACGTCAGACGTTGAGACTATTATGAACGTTGTATGAAGGCCAGCTAGACTATATAAATTATTCTGTTACTCCGGAATCTTGTTACCTATTAATATTACCACTTACATTAATACCTGTACTGAAAGGCTAAAGGTTAAATCAAGAATGGGGTTAAGACAGTAAACATTACGATTCCCTTTTTATAAAAGATAAAATACTCTGCAAATTCCGAATCTTCGAAAAAAAGTTATAAAATTAAATGTTATAAAATAAATATTCTCCCTAACAAAACATACACAAGCAAACACAAGTTACTCAGATAATTATATTAAGCGCATTATTCACAGTTTTCCCCCGAGCCTCCCAAAACTTTCTAGAACTGACCCGTAACTTAACCAGTAAATATCGAAGCCGCTTACTTCCAAAAACTTAAACACTATTCCCACTTGTGGCTGACCTCTGTTAAAACAAGAACAAGTGACCAGCTGGGGACCTTCTCGTTAACAAGAATACACGCATTAGTTTTCCAAGGGATTGTTATGTTCATTATCAAGTTAAATATAAATGTACCTACCTAATGAGTGTGATAAGTGCTTAATAATTTTTCGAAATCGTTAATCGTTTTCTTTAATTTGGAATTCGATTGTGTTATTCGTCACCTTTTTAATTAATACATCACAAGCATAGATAATACAATACTATACTGGAGTATGAGTATGGAGTTAACTTAAATATGTATTAACAGAAAAACATAAAAGATATCTACGCTTTTCCTAATGACACACATTACTGTTCCGCTATTTATTTCATAGAAATCTAAAGTCGAGTTCCAATACTATAAGCTAAATACATAATAATCAATATCAGGTAAACGTCAGACTTGCCAAAGAGAGAACAGATTTGCAAGTTCTACAGAGCTTGTATCGGCTGAAGTAACAGATTTCCACTGTTGGTATTGCACGAGCCACTTTCAAATTCAATTAATCATAGTTCGGATTAGTTCGTCTTTGACGATCGGTGGTCAGACGTGACTGTCTTTCCTAATGGTATTTTGATAACTTAAGGGTTTATTGATATACCCATTGGTTACATTTTACATATGTGTTTATTTAAAATATTATATCACAGTGAAGGAGAGCATGAATTTCCGATTTACATGGAGAATTTTCTAAATGTAATATTGACCTACAATGAAAACTTAATAATCAAATTAATAAAATCCTAAATAATAAACGATATAAGATTAATAATTATAGTACCTATTACAGATGTTTTTCAATTACGATTAATTGACTCTATATCACTAATAAATAGCTCTGCGTGAAATGAATAGAATCGTTAAAGATACCCGTTAACCAATTATTATATTTTCATAATAAACCGTACAAGTTCAATACAAAGTATCTTATAGTTACATATCATATATTGGCAAGCAAATTAAGTTTGGCAAGTTCCAATGGTCAGTGTTCAAAGTACACAGGATCAGTAACCCGCCGGGAGCGGAACCCAGCTCTTACTAACAAATTTATTAAGAGGCTATTTCTAAATACCGTCGGGATTTCGCTTCAAATTAAATCCCGTTTTACTCTAAGCTTTCTAAATTCGAGTTAGTCGTGCCTTAACTGTGTGCGTAGATATACGAATAGAAATAGAATTCATTCTCAGTTTATCCGCATTTTAGAGATAGAAATTGTTTTTATTTGGATTAAGCATTAAAAGACTTCTTGGTTATATTTTATAAAAATTTATTACAATATTATTGAAACTGAAAAATTGCACCTGTAATAATAGTACCCATTAATTTTTTAATGGTGTCATTAAATTATGAAGTCTTTGCAAACGTTATTGTGAATAATAATTTATAAGCATGATTATTTGTTATCAATTATTACAATAACGTTTCTGTTACTCACGACGCGTATCAATACATCCACACAAAAATATCCCGTAACATTGTATCTCGAACCACAATCCTTCCGTTAAAAGGAAAGTTGTAACAAATCAAAAGACTAATAAAGGCGAGACGTACAAGGCTCTGAAAGTATTTCTTTCACGGGTTAAAGTTGCGAGTCGAGAATTTCCTGAGAATGGCAACAACGGAACTGCAAACGACTTCCGTACCGCGGATCTTGGTGCACGTAGACAACCGCTGCTCTTTTGTTTCGCTTCTAAATGCAATATATTTCATACATTTCAGTCGAGAAAAGAAAACAACTTTTTATTTAATCGCTACGTGTTTAATTCTAAAGTATTTACGTGTACGGAAATTTTAGCAAAGGAAGAGGAGAAATTAAATTACCGTTTAATTAGGAGCTACGAAAGTTCTACGCTACTGTATGTGTTATTTTTTTCTCCTCTACAATTTTTTATACCTTAATTATTTTTTATTCATATACATATAATGTTTAATCTATTAACATAACTTCACCACATAAGCTTATTCATTCCAATAATATATTTAGATTGAAGAGAAAAATGCTTAAGTCAAAGGAAATAATAATATTATTTTATTACAACGGTATCCAAAACTTGATTTAATAATTGAGGAATTCAAAATCCAAACTAGGAATTACGCTGTATCATGACCAAAGTAACAATTTGTTAACAACAATCAATTTAACGGACCCGATACAACTCAAACAACGACTTGTAACAACTTAACATTGAATAAACAATCTGGCCTTAATATTGGTCTTAGTAATATGTAAGTATATAAAACAATATAATGTAACGTTCTTATACCAAGCAACAAATATACCCAGATTTCTAAGAATTGATCAAAAAATGGTATCTACGTATATATTACTCTCACTAATTAAGTTATATACAAAGCTTTTATACTGCACGTAATACGATTCTAACAAACTGTATTGCATTTGATTCTAACAACTGTATTGTATTGTAATTGGCATGTATTTTATATTGAATTCATCTAGAATATAATAAAGCTACATAGTTAAAGCTGATTCAAAATAAATATATCGCATGTGTTTAAGCTAATAATGCTACGAAAGTGCTACGCAAACAATATTTGTTTAATATTTTAATTTCATGACGAAGATAAATAAAAATGTGTAAGATACAACAATACTCTATATATATTGATCATTATTGCACATATTTATTCCAACTTCTGAATTAGGGAACTGAATATTAATGTCATAAAGATACATTTACCTTCGCTGGATGTCTAAAAAAGTTTTAAGTCTTGACCACGCCGATATATCTTCCTACACCAATTTTGAACAAAGAAGAGATAATTAAAAATATTTTATTTACTAGCTGCGCTCTGCGGTTTCAATCGCGTGGCTCCGCTCCTGGATATATTATAGCCTATAGCTTTCCTCGTTGAATAGGCTATCTAACACCGAAAGAATTTTTCAAATCGGACCAGTAGTTCCTCTTAAGGAAATTTAGTATGGTAAATTCTCTGCAGAGAATTCCAAAGCTTAAGCTTAACATAAGACACGAAGCAAATCTATGCGTTTCCGTGATGCCTTCTAATGAAAGTCAAACTAAGATCGCATGAGCATATATTAATATCAATTTGATGAATGACTAATTAATCTTCCTAGAGCAGTGTTACGCTCTTGATTATAATAAACCCTAAAGGCGGATTGCAAGGTACATGTTGAGACTATTGTATTATTATAAATACTGTATTATATTGATTTTATGTTATAATGGGTTAAGCTTATATTAATGCTTACGTTTTAAAAATATGACGTAAAAAATAAATTGCATAATAATGTGGATGATGGCAAACTGCAACTTATTAACTACACATTTGTCTACGCTTAATAATAGTTAAAAAAAACTAAAAAACACGCTTTTTATAGAAAACCGAACTAAAAAATAGAAAATTTTACAAATTAGTGTATTGTCATCGGTCCTCAATAAATCTACAAAGTTTGAACGAAATCTGACCGTTTAAAGTGGGTCAAAATCGCGCCCAAAGAAGTCGGTTACAAACAAACAAACATACAGGTGAAGCTAATATATAAAGCGTGTAAAAAGCGTGTAATGAAAATACGCATAATTTCTTGAATAGAATAACATTTTCTACGAATGTAAAAAATATGGATTTACGCTCCCTTTCTCCAGTGATTATGATCGTTAATTTGAGATTCCGGTGCCATATAATTCAATTTTTTATTTATATTTCGATATTGCATGTAAATAGAACGTATTTAAAACACTTCGACTATCCACTTTACGAGTATAGCCGTGAAAAATGAAAATTCACCATTTAAATGTGAAACTGGTACCCGAGTCGAAATAAAAATTTTTAAAAATTGAGTAAGAGCTCTATATCCCTGAATATGTTACAAAACTTCATAATATTTTTCGCTTTATTTTTATACATTCCATTATCAATTTATTATGGATTTGAAAAATTCATATTTTGCTCTTATTATTCATTGAATTAATTGTTTAAAAATCTAAATTTTTTAAATCAATTTGAAGAAATAAATATACTGAAATAAAATGTGTATACTAAACACTACACTGACCTATTTTTTTTAAGATACTTTTAACTCAGAACCGCTTTTTGTATATGAACAATTGCAACCAAAAAAACAAATTTGTTAATGTAATTTGATTTTTTAGAAGACTCATATAACAATATATCTTGCCCTGATACACTTGAAATACAATCAAGCCCAGCATCAGTGAAATAGAATTTTTTCCCTTAAAAATTGCGATCACGTATCTAATATAGTGAAAACAATATTCTAGTGACCGGATGATTTCTGAACAGATGTGTGCCCTTCGATTTCCATGTAATAAGGTTATGATTTTGAAATATGAATGTTCGATGCTATAATTTTTTTATGAAAGTATGCGTATTGTAAATTAAATCGTATTAATAAACATTTATTTACTGTATTAAAAGAGTAGTAAAATGTGTGTGTTTATTTTATATGAATAAATAAAATATTAAATATGTTTCTATTTATAAATATTACTACAAAATCCTTTAATGTATTTCGTAATTGGGTTCATTCGCCATTTTTTTTCTTTAAATAATGCTATTTATGCAATTATTAATTATTACCATCTCTAACAATAAATTTCTGTACCATCCATTACACATACACGTGTAACCAAAAAGTCAAATTCGATTCTCGATTTATATTTTTCGATAGCGCGATATCAAAATTTAAAATCGCATACATCGCGCAGTTTGTAGCTTCTAATGCTCTCGAGGGGTGTAAAAACGGCGTATCGATATAAAAACCACATTAATCTGCACTTATCTTGCTCGTGTTATTTAATGACGCGTCATTTCGCGGTTATTTGTAATGCTTTCGGGCGAAACCGCCGATGTTAAATGATTATTTATTGAGATAAACGTTGTACATACATACGTATATTTTTAAGCGTAGATCATTATTTATTCATACAAATAATGTTAAAATAAACGAATAACTAAGCGACTCTATTTAAATGTAAAGGATCTCAGTCGCATTTATGAAAATAGAGGCATAACTTAAACATCAATGTGACATTTTACTCCGTTTAAAATAATTCACGGCGCTTTATCGGGCGTACGATTATTTCACAAAACATTTTCCTTCCAGCAAACAGCGGTAGATTTGCATGAAATATAAAGGTGACCGCACACATAGTTTCCTGTTGTTTATAGCGGTCACTAAACGCGTTCGTTTTGTTTGCCCTCCCCTTTCGCATTCCTGTCTTAGTTCCTTTATTGTCTTACCTTCCGCTTATGACGTTGGATACAGAGCATTTATTATAACGGGACAAAAGGATGCATATTTTGCATTGTAACGACAAAGTTTCGCGAAAATCCCTTTGTGAATATAATAATTCGCAAACATAAAAATGTTGGTCTTTTCAAATATAATGTGAATGGTATTTAAATAGCTTGAAGCAGGGCATATTATTCAGGAGTGCTCAAATTGAATATGAGTTCAAAATTCTTCTAATCTAGCCACTTTTATGCGATTATTCAATTATTCCTATTATATCGAGAGTGGGGAAATGTCAATTGAACGTCATATTGGCGATAATCGACACTCGATCACGTCTCTTTCTAATGAGGGTCGACATATTGAAGTTCCAAGTGGAATTATTAAAAAACCATTTAGATGTGGGACAAACACTGTGATGGATGGACTTTGGAATACGATCCATTTCAATTTCAGCCGTTGTCTCTTTATAAAGGGTGAGTGTCCCTTGGTGCTTTAGTTAAAAAATT
This sequence comes from Colias eurytheme, assembly GCA_907164685.1. Classification (NCBI taxonomy): domain Eukaryota; kingdom Metazoa; phylum Arthropoda; class Insecta; order Lepidoptera; family Pieridae; genus Colias; species Colias eurytheme. The sequence goes on along the minus strand of CAJQZN010039336.1, from coordinate 27,602 downwards.
ATGCGATCGAATCACGTATTTAGATATATATCAAAAATACTTTTATTGTGGTCTGTTCTTTTTTTTTTATTAACTGTACATGTAATAGATTTACGACACAACAGCTGTTTATACATAAATAAGCGTCTTCAAAATTACAACGTATCTATTATTTTGACGGATATTTTGTTTCACACATAAAGTTATATCAAAGAACACGTAGCAACATTTATTAGCAGGTAATAAAGGGCACAATATTTCTCACTCGTAACCAAGAGTGATGAGCTGATAAATCATATCTAGTCGCCGATTTATATCGCAATAAAGAACAAGAAACTGCAGCTATAAATAAATACATTATCTCTTTATTATGCCACATATTTTTTGCGAAAATTCGTATAAATCGGGTTTACCTAGTTACATCATTTCATTGTGATAAACTCAGAATTTACAGTTACAATTTACAGATACTCCATATTTATTGGATAAAAAAATGTAGAAAGGTTTTCATTTTGAATTTTAATTCTAGTTTAAATATGTTAAATAGACGTGTGCAAAGTTAATTTTGAAATGGTATAATGACCAGAATTAGTCTGCTAGCAAATAAAAAAATGTATATTTCTCATATGAAAACAGCAGACACACAATAAGTTCATAATCTAACATGCAACAATTTTACATACAAGCTTAGTGTAAAGACCGCTCGACGTGGAATGCTAAAAGCCCGGGCCGTTAACTTAGCTTCACTGTATAAAATAACCATCTGTGGAAAACCGCCGCTTATCCCCAAGAAAAACTCTCTTTGTGAGGATAACTCGTTCTACATCCCCTCTTATGATATGTTTACGTACTTTGAGATTTTATGTGGACGTTCTAACGCCGAGCACGAATTTTATTGGGTTTATAGAATTTTATGACGCCATATCCCACGAAGTGGCCGATGTTTTTCATTGTTTATTGATTTTGATGCCTCCATGCGTCCATTAAACTGTCGATAAGGTTGAAAATTATAGACGGTTGCATTTTAAAGCAGAACTGCAGGTTTAAAATTATCTACCTCTATTTCGGAGTGTCAATTTCGTTAAAATCTTGGTACGAAAATACTTTCGGAGTGAGGTTTTACAGTTTGACGGCGCACTTAATGTATTTATACCGACCGGACAGCGGCATCTGTGGCTAATGATATCGCCGGACTGCCCCTCCCCCCGGGCCGCCGCCCACACCCCGGACACCCGATAGACCCCCATGACTCGGTCATTAGTTAAACACGCACAGCCGCCCGCATGTCGCAAGTTTATCTTTGGCTAAACTGTAGGTATGTGGACTCGATTAGCCCTTTGATCAAATAATCCAGCGATAAAATAGGGTTTGTCGAGGAAATTTAATTACATTAAATGTCATTGTTCAGCCGCTCTGGCGGTGAAATGGTGCTGTTAATTCAGTAAGATAAGTGGACGTTTAACATTTACTGTGTAGTGTGGGTACTGTGTGATTGGCTCTGAAAAGCCCTAATTTCTATTGAAACACACATTCGTATTGTTTTGAAAAAGATTATTTACAAGTATTTTATCTATACAAATTATCAAGACGTTCTACGTAATCTATTTTCGCTACATTTATTTATTGCTTTATATATAGATCCTTAGTTTAAAGACATATATGGTATAGGTATATGGAAAGGTCTGAAAGACACGCTCGTTAATTGCAGGTGGCGTGGAGATTAAGTGAGCGGCGATTTAATTGGCGGTCAACTCGCCGCATGTAAACATTTCCTGGAACAACCTAGATTAATCCTTACTTATTAAACTATACATAATATGTGTATTTTAATAAATAACTGTGTTTTATGAATGATTCTTAGATAATATACGCTTTTAATTAGCCACATTTTTATTTCTGATTTATTGATAATAACTGAAATGATTTGACAAGCCATAAAAATTCAGTCCACATTTATAGGTATAAATAAAATCTTAGTGATAACACAACCCATCATATAGAGAAATATCATAACTACGAGAAGCTATTAGAGCTTTATTTCTTGAACCGAATATACAATATTATAAATTCTTCTTTGACTATCCGTATCCAATTTCTGTTTTCAGTTTTATAATAATTGAAACATAAAGTATGTCAGGTTACGTTTTGAGGATTCCTTATAGTATGCACAGCTCATCTTTTCCCAAATACCATGGAGTTTACTTGTATCTCGCATACCAAAGGCATGATCGTGACCACTTATTTTCTGGTAGTTGATCAGCTAGCAGGTAGAACGGGTTACGGGGAGGTAGCGGTCACTCGATTAATACTAACATTAATCTCGGCTGCCCCACCGGAGGGCGCCTTAATTTATAACCCCGTTTTGACAATTGATGACCGTCAAAATTCACCAGATATTTGTTGTGAACGTTTTATTTTATAGGCTTTTAAAGCTGAGTAAACAAACGTTAAAGTTTGGAACGAATGTAGAGACATAATGATTGAATAAGATAGGTAAGTACAATGTTTAATGTAGAAAAATTGTATTTGTTAATGATAAAGTTATGTTTATGTTATTTGTAGATTGCTTTCGCATTTCAGTATCTAACTACATATATTTTTTTCAAACAGACGGCACCAACAATAAGAAACGATAATATTTTAAAACCTCGAAATAATTAACTTCGTACACAGTAAATTGTTAACAAATCTGTAGCTAATGAACACTGATGGTCGTCGTGGAAGTAAGGCATGCGTAAATTGTGCTAGTGACGGGCGCACGGAATATTAATGTGCACTGCGCCATCTAGCGGACTTCACTTGCAGATCTTCAAACTGTTTGGATGTTGAGATTTTTTGCGAGGATTTACCACCCGCAGTGCTATAAGTAGCTTAAAGAAGACATGGAAAAGCCAGTATAATAGTTGCAATAAAACTCAATTCAATAATATAGAGCTCTTGGACGGCGCGGGCGGTGGTATATTGCTCTGCCGCAAATTAAGCTCTATGTAAAGCATGCTGAATATCAAGTCGAAAGTGCGATTCAAGTCATTTAACCTTTGATGCAATAAAAGAGTTAAAGTCAAAAAATCAAATATACATTTTATATCTCCTAAAACTACACCTCAAACCTTCACAGACACATCACAGGCGGATTTCTTAATAAGTGGTATAAAAACTGAGTAGGTATAAGTAATAAGTAGGTATATCTATTGAACAATGTAAAATTCTATCCAGATCATTGCATAAACTAATAAATTATGCTTATAATCAATTTATTTCCATTCTCCCCAGATATGGATTTATCATCAAAAAGCAATTACATATTCGAATATGAAAATTAGTTTTACCCTTAAAATTATAAATTCGACGTTGACACAGGGACTCGAAACAGAACTAATACGGAATAAATTTTCAACTTAATTTAACTAGACAAACACAAAGGGCCAAACGGGGACCGCCTTCATTTCAGTATTGAGGTGAAAACTAAAGATAAGCCACTTTCCGCCTCATTGTACATTCAACTATGAAACCATTCGTGGTAAACTATTATGAAAATGATACCTACGCTATAATATACGGAATTGAATTATCATTTATATCATATTTCGACATTTACCTATGTTTAAAGTTGATGATATTGTTTTTGTAAATAGTATTGGACTTTTATCTTTTATTCACTGCCACAAAAAATGCATTTTATTTAAGGAAGTTGTTTTGTTTTAATGATTTTTATAGCAATGCACTTCCTTGAGAAAAACTAGGTATTATTTTTTATTTTACTTAAGTAGGTAGCTTACATTAACAACATGTGTGTGATATTTATACTCAAATAATATGCCGCATCCATAACATTCCGTAGCCACGTAAAATCGCGCTCCATGCGATTTCGCGCTTGGCTGTCCCTGCATCTGTCGCGGGCCGCGTCCGCGCCCGCTGCCGCTTCGCTGACTCCGAATCGCTGACGACTTTGACATTCCACGTTTAAAATGGCGAACTTTTAATTCTTTTGACTTACAGCTTACAGTGACGAATTTAGCCAAATAATGACATTGTACTAAATGCAAGCAATTTTAGGTTATCACAAGTAATACTTTACTTAATAATGAAATGAATAAGTTAATTTAAAATGTTAAGTTTATTATTATTTTATCAATAATTATTCTTTTTCCTCGTGCTTTGTTAAATAATTATTCATTTTCTCGTGCTTTATTTTGCTGTGACCTGTAAAATAACTCATTTACCGCTTAAAAATGTAGCAGATGTATATTAATTCGTTATTGATCTATATTCCGTGTGTGCTATAAAATATTTCATAACTATAAGTTAGTTCAAAGAAATATCATCATAAAAACGAAATCCAATCCGCCGCTGTAATCAATGAATGAAAACAGTAATTGATCGTCAAAGCGAATTTTTGAAACTGTCAACAAAAAATGTAAAATCTGGAGTGGCTTAATTAAATTTCATCCAACGTGAAACCAATTGGCTTCAATCGAAATCAAAGGTCATAATAATTTAATCGGTGCAAAATACAGTGGTTCCGTCTGTGCATGTGATAGCACCACGCCAGTTATTAAACCGCAGCCTCTGATGTTCAATTTACAACGTAACCAATTCATTTTTATTAAACATTTTAAAGTTTAAACACAGCGATGAGCGATACATAAAAATAAGTATAGTGCATTGTGAAAAATTAGAAACCGAAACCTAAACTAACTTTAGACAGGGCTACACTATTTAATCCATCAGTCCTCGGAATCACAGACACAATAGAAAATCTATTGTGTCGCGCCCCGATCGGGGCTTACGGTGGTCAATGGGTTAAAGTTATGTTCATTTTGCGTAACGTAACTCGAGTTTATCATTTTATCATTATAAATTATGCATGTACATTTGTTTATGATTTACCCTGTAGTTGATTAAAATTCGAAATGCGTTCAATGCACAATATAGTCAAAAGTTCTCACAATCTACAGCGAAGTTACTTAAGCTTAGTTTCGCAATACATTCTCATTCAGCAATAACAACGCTGGGGGAAGTAATTAATAAGGCTAATATGATTAGTAGTTCGCTTCTGTATTAGTGTTTGCTTTGCGAATGTTTCAGAGACAGCATGTTTGATTTATCTATACGTACACAACAATGTATATGAACTAGCTGACACTCTGAAAGTTTGACTTCGATTTTTAGGGTCTGATTCGATTCTAATTATTGATTGGCTATAGGATGACATTGCATAAAAAAATTGTATATTGAGTTCCTTTGGGACCATTGATACAGAAAATCCTGAAAATCGTAATGGTGGTTTCGAACGTTAGCTGGATCCTTTTTTTAGACTTTTTTCAGTGTTTTGTTTCGACATAATTACCACATTCGTCATCATTCGCATTTAACAATTTAAACTGTTATTTTGACATTATTAAAGGTCACTACAACATTTATTTGTAGATATCATTCATGAATTCAAGGAAATATAATTTTACGCTCTGATTATAATAAAGAATAATTAATATCCAGTATCTACCCACCCAATGCAATAAATGTATAAACGGAAGCTGCAAGCAATTTACTTATCGAATATCAATTTAAGCCACCTGAAAATTTATTTTATATTGGTAACTCGATCACAATATGTGATTTGGATACGTGTTCTTCATTTACATTCTATTTTGTCAATGTGTTTACAATAAGAATTGTTAATGGATGCTCACTCTCCCTTATCAGGTAATACCTATTCGTTATCTATAGCTAAAGCAGTATTATCAATTATTTAACGGTATATCATGAAATAAACTATACGAATCTTGTAACATTTAGTTCATCTATTTAAAGCTAACCGTACCGTTCCGCTTGTAATTTCGGAGTAACTTGCACCATAACTGAGGTTTGTTTAGTAAACTATATTTCATGAGTGCCAAGAGTAGTTCGGGAATTTAGCTACAATTAAATGGTCGTAAATTCTAAGTTTGGGTCGGGTCACTTCGGGGAGCTCGGAGGCAATTTATCAATTATTTACGCCACTTGGGCCCCGCGCTGTCTGCCGTCACCTGCCCGCGGCGCGACCATCTGATTTCGGATTTGTTTATCCGTCTTACAATTAATTATTATCAGTCATTATAATTATTGTCGAACTCAAATACTTACCTAATAAGTAAATATTATACAAAAAGTTTATTTATACAATGTTTCAGACATCTCGATTTACCATGTGTGGTTCATTTCGCACCGCACTATCGCCACTATCGGTTGCTAATACTTCGAAAAACTCTGTAGGTTGTATTTTTATTTCAATATATTTGAAAGGGAAAGTGTGTTGGCGTTTGTTTTTTTTAATTGCCACGTTTGTACTACCACTCGAGAATAATGAACCCCGCAAAAACAAATATAGTGTCATCTTCTGAAAACGTTCGTATTCCCTTCTAGGTTAAGAAACATAATGTCGTCAGAATACAAGATGTGTTGGTCTCGCAATCAGTCACTTAGCTAGGACACCAGTGTCTTCCGTACTGCGGTCACGCAATCGATCTCAGTCGACAGTTTGCCACCCTAAGTACCTTTCACGTCACCAACAACTGTGACTTGGCTGACGATATGTAGACCTTCATCATTCATAATGCTAATTGAAGGTGGTATAAATTTTGCATAATATGTATATGTTCGATGTAATTGTTTATGTTAGTGCTGAAAAATATTTATAGTATTTAGATACGAATCACATCTACTGCATCCGAAGCAAAATCATCTAACTGCTTTTATTTAATGAGCACATTTCTTTCAAAGGTAAATTTTAAATTAGAAACTTAGTTTTATTTTAGTTATCATGTTGATCTTTGAGAGTAAGAATTAGTAGGGAACATAATGCTTTTAACGTATTAAATAATTAAGTAATATGAGTAAGTATATTAAACTTAGGAACGTTAGAACGTAAACAATTTAGGCCAATTTTCTGGCAGCGACGGCTCGTCAAGCTGTTAAGACGGGATCTTTTATACGAATCGCTAAAACACAGGCGAGGCGTCGAAGCTAACTTAAGCCTTTTGTTTGCTAATTCCTAAGATAAACGTTGCTACACAGTGAACACAGCTCCTTTTAATTTTAAGATAAATAAATTCTAAAATGATTTTTATGTGTCGTTTTGTATTGTATTGTTTTTAAATTATAACAATGTATTATGCTTCTGTGAAGCTATGTTAAATGAATAATAATTTAAACTTAACACATTTCTAAAGATGTGTGTTATACCCACAGTTATACCTTATTATGGTAATGTTACGTTTAGAAATTAATAAACAATGTAAAAAATTTAATTTATTTTTAAGTTTATGATTCACATCAGTTTGGATTCCGTTAAAAAAACAATATAAACATTTTTTTTTCATTTTATTTACAAGGCAAATAATAACCTTATAACTATGTATAAGTAATTCCATTGACATCCCGTCAATGTACACACACCGTAAGAGCCTCGTATTGTCTTGACGCCATCAGTCACGAGAAATGCGAAAATTGTAACAATACCGGATTAACAGTTGACGCCTTTATAAATATTCATTTTAGGAGTGTTCAATTTGAGGGCCGTTTGAGAGCTTCGCTTTGTTCGTGTGACAGATGTGTTAAATCCTTCGTTATTGTTTCATTGTTCGCTGATTTGATTAATTCATTAAAAACTTGGTTAGAGTAGCATAATCTGTTTATAATTACGATTGTAGAGGTGCCTGTACATACTTATACGCATAATGTTCCCAGTGTAACCAATTATATTCATGAATATTTTATTCGTAGATTTTTTTACAGATAAGACTTATCTTATACTTAGTATTAAAATAATTTTTAATATCAAACTCAAACTCAAACTCAAACTCAAACATTTATTTATTCAATTAGACTTCTTCTAGAAGCACTTTTGAAACGTCATTAAGTACATATTTTTAACATTTACCACCTATCTGTCAAAGATAAGACACTAAGTACTAACGATACCTACTCAAAATTAAAAAAAAAAATGTTTTATAGCATTAAATGGCTCGTTAAATTTTCAATATACTTAAACCTTTTAACCTCTAAATAATTTTCTGGGATCGTGAGCTAAACACATTGTAAACTTGTAAACAGGTAATGAAGCTTTGAACGCACTAGTATACTGTATAGTGAGGTAACGGAGCGCACTATCGCGGTATCTTCACGCTCGGTCAAGCAGAACCCTTCTGCTTCATCACACGCGCCGATCCGAACGATTCATGGTAGTGGTGCGTGCTGACTAGGCCACTGAAAAATATTAAACAAATTAATATGTATTAGTTTCTATGGGGCACTTCCTAACTTTTCCATAGATGCGTTTATTATGAAGGTAGTGGGTCTAACCATCCCCAGAAAACAAACAAACAACACATTTTCCCATTTTTTAATAATATTTTATAATATAAGGTCCATGATTTAAGAACTTCACACATCAGTGTCGAATTTTGTTCTGCAAACGTTGCTGTTCGTGGTTCTGTTTGCAGACACCTTTATAACAAGATATCATCAAAGGCTGTGAATGTTAAAATATGCGCTTTTATAGCAAAAAAAAACATAATAATATTTATACTTCACTTATCTGAAACCCTTTTTTTATAAACAGAACATAAGGAGTCACCACATTCCATTCTTTCGCTTTATATCACAATTGATTTTAAAATTATAAATGACATAATATTATATATGTAGTTTTTATGTTATTTTGAATGTTACATGCAAATGTGTATGGCTCGTGATATTGATTAATAGCTAATTAAATAGAACCTATTCCTAGTCATGCCCGGGATTGTTTCGTTTACGACACGTTAATCGCGCCGCGGTATTGTTTACAAATAATTAATTGTCCAATGCAAGTGCAACTGCGACTATTAATAGCATTTGTATGCAGTTATGAGACGCCAACATTTAATTAAAACCACCCTAATAGTTATTAGCCTAAGGCTCAAAATCACAGTTCGTTTATTTAAGCTATGGTCCACGGTTATAACGAGCAGTTTCGAACGATCGTACATGGGAATTTAAAAGGGAATTAATTTTATTCATTGGAAAATAGAGGATATATTGGCTTGGATTAGTTAAACGATTTCATGGGCTGCAAAATGCCTTAACGCTAAACTGTGTCAACGGAAATAAGTCTTTTTAGTTGAAGCTATAGGGTTGAAAATTGTTAAGCAGGTTGTGTGTAAATATGCAATGCACTTGATGAATGTTGCACTGGGTGTTGCAGGGTGGCGAATTCTGTGCAACGCGTGTCGTTGAATAATTCGTTTCGAACGGGCGATTAACGTCCAGCGTCAACCGATCGGACTTTTTGCACTTCCTCATAAACGTAACGTAAGGGCAAAAACCACTTTATTGGATGTAGATTTATGAAAAATGTTTTAAAGGAAAATTGAGTTCATCTCTACGGTATTCTATGATTTCTATGAAATGAGTTAGTAAGAATTACAAATAATTATTTTAATAAATCATTTCCTACTAGAAACTATAAATAAATTTAGTTGTAACTACTGAATCACATCTATTATAGGTATTGTAATTCATATTTTTTTTTAATACATATATAAATTTTCTATTGAATAGAATATCAACTAATATGTTGTACCAACAACAAACTCTAACTTACATAAAATTATCAAAACATTAATTCAAAAACTAAGCTATAATAAATTTTAATTACTAGCCAATTAAAACAAATTATACAACCATCAAACACTAAATAGGCCAATTAGAACATTATACTATAAGCCAATTAATTACTGGGTAATAGAACCTTATTAAATTATTATGCATAAATGATCAAATCCAGAGCTAGATATCATTAGGCTAGGATTAAAGTAGATGCCACGCGGTAAATCAATGAAGCCTGTCTAGTCAGGTTAATCAAATGTATTCACTGGGCTTAATGTACGAGTATATGCGCTAAGTACAATCATCGAGGGAAGGTGACTCAGTAAAATTGTGAATAGATGTGTTGATGGGTATCAACCATAACACAAGGTTCTTATTTATTAGCCATGCTATTAATACTTTGGATACTGATATTATAAATTAAAAATTTCTTCAAAAATAAAAGCATCGACGACACTAACTAAAAATTAATACGAAACTTATGATTCTAAAATATTTCATTAATTGATACGTAAATCTTTATCTTAATTTTATTTAAGTTCTTATAACTGTTTAAAGAGAATTGAAAATAATTCATAAGCGATATTCGAATAATCCTTGAAAATTCACAAAACCTCAGCCTTAGATAAATTGGAGCGAAACCGATATTCTGCACATAACTGTCCAATATTGCATGCAGCATGTGAGTAGATTCCTGGAATATCACTGGAAATTCTAGACTCACTGAAACAATTCCCATACCCCAACTATAGTATCTCTCCATATTAAAGAGTAAATACGGAAACACGGAGAGATCAGAGAAGTAAACAGTTTTGTCATTCGCACACAATTGCCCCATAAAATCGCATAATTCGTTGACAGTGAAAAAGCGACACTCATCATTTCAACGCCATTTTTATAGGCACAATTTCTTTGGTATAAACGTAAAAATCGGGCCGTCTTTATAAAAACATCTCTTCAATTGTCATTCATGAGGGCAGATCGCGTATTTGTCATCGCGCGTGTCGCTCGCGTATCGCGTACCAAATATTAAAATGCAATTTTAAACAAAAACTCATCGGATTCGAACCCTCGCAATAAAAATGACTATTTGCAGCACAAATAGATGTTGCTATTATGTGTGCGATGGCAATAAAGGGCCAAATCATAAAGTATAGATATTGCGTATCAGAAGGATAAATAAAACATATTTTTAGAAGAATTTATTTGTACGCCTCGTAAGTTAAATATAACGATTGTGGACATAGGACTTAGCTCATGTTTCAAATCAAATCAAATCATTTATTTATTTCTCCTCACAATTCCCAATCACATAAATTAATCTACATGCATACAAAATTATCAAACAATAAGCTGGAGTTGGAGGAGCTGGTGTCTGAAATGGGTTTTAACCGGTATCACAGATCACCAGGTCCCCGCCCTCGGAACCAAAATACAATTACAAAAATATGTTTCACATAATTCAAAAGTTTGTGGTTAGGTAGTGAGAACGACATAATGTTTATTGTTAGATATTTAAAATTTAAAAAATTAAAATTAAAAAATATACCTACATATGTGTTTGTGTGTTGTATTTAGATGTTTAGATACATAGAATTCTATGTTACATTAATATCGATACTGAACAGATATTTTTATTGTTTATTTTTATTAAAATACACGTCTTTCTATAAAACAAACATTCTGATTAAAATAACATCCATCCAAATATTTGGATATTTTGTGGTTCATTTAAAGTAGCAAGCAAAAATGGCCAAAACATAGAACAATTGTCAATAAATATTGTGTTACATAATCAAAGCGAGAGGCAGGAGGAATTTTGTATTCACTGCATCGTCAAGAAGACATCAGGAGGGAAAGCAGCAAAATATTATAATAGCATAATGGTGTCAGGTGGTGTTGTTCTGCAGGGCGCCTACCTTCGGAGACATTGGGTTGTGCTCTCATATCGATATCCAGCAATTTAACAGAATTATACATATATTGAGCAAAATGTAGTATAACATAGTTTATAGGTAAATAAACAATAATTCTAGACTCGTGTTAATTATTAACACGAGTCTTTAGTGACGAAAATAGGTTCATATTAATTATTCAATCGTAGTCGTTGATATAATATCAAGTAGCTACTAATAATAAGAAGTACCGTAATTGTTTATACTTAAATTATAAAAACTGTGCTTAAAAAGGATGAATTATGTCGTTACTGAAAACATTTCCGTATTAATTTAAAGCATATATTCCAAAATACTCGAACAAACAATTATTATTCTTTCTAAAACTTTATCGAGACATGCACATCACTACTAAAAAGGCCTTTGGCGGCACACAGTTGCCTGTTGAGGCACAGGAGCTCGTGATATGAAAGCAAAGTGACGTCACTAAACTCCAGTCTCTCTCCGTGTAACTTTGTGAGAACTGAGATCTCGAGTTTTATTGTTCGTTGGATTATCGTGTGCTTTGTTTTATTGCACTCTCGGTGTTTAGACGCCGACTGTGGTGCGAATGCCAAACAATCTGTAAATATATACATACATGTATTAAATTAAGTTTGAAGCGTAATCGCCTCTATTCTCAATTTTTAAATGGTTTTCATAATGTTAGAATCTTATAATAAAAAAGAACGTAACGTTCCCTCATGTATTTTCTACATACATATTAAGAAAAAATACCTATATTTATTAAGTGTAATAACAACATACATTTAATCATTTTATACTCATGTATTTAATTAAATCGTTATTGTTTAGATTTGATATTCCGTGAGGGAACAAAAACATGTCACTCGAAATAAATTCCAAACCCTAACCGAATTGTTTACTTTATAAATGATGATTATCCAAATGTAAACGCGCCATATGAAAATGGCAATTAAGAATGAAAAATGATCATTACTGCTGTTATAATTAAAAAGCCGTGACATGTTCTTATGAGTTAGTATATTCAGACTGTGATTAATATTTCCGTGTGACAGCTCATTGTCCTATTCTCAGAATAGCATAAAATTACAATTTGATATCTATTTAAACTGGGGTATTAAAAGGTGTGTGATTTTCACTTATAATACCACAAGAGCTTCAAAATTATCGGGTATTTTCCGATAGGTTCTTTGCAAACAAATGAAGGAGTCAAGTTTTTAGTCAAGGTTAAAAAATCACGAGCGCGAAGCGCGAGTGATTTTTCCTGAAAAACTTGACGACTTTATTTGTTTGCAGGGAACCTTGAGGGAAATGCTAGATAATTTTGAAGCTCGTGTGGTATTCGGGAGATTATTTTTCCGTCCCAAATGTCGGCCAATAATTTCACAATTGAATTGAACCTGTCAGTTTGACGTCAACGACCAGAGAAAATTTTCAAAAAATTATCAGTATAATACCATGTAGGTTGTACCACGTGACGTCGAATGGTGCAATTCTATTGGTCGATATTTGGGTAGGAAAAATAATCAACAAAATTAATCAAATAATTTTTGGTCACTAATCTATTGAGGACGTGATTTCTATACTCTTTTGATATTAGCAATTTTATAATATTATGTATGATGAATGTTTTTAATTACAAAAATATCCTAGTCATTTCATATTTTCTTGTCTTAGTCCTGGCTCCAAAATAGTTGTTCGATCCTCGGTAAGATCTTAAATTATCCTTCTTAAATAAGCAAACTTCTATTTTAGATCATTGTTCTATTAGATTTCTTATACATAACAAATATCAAAACTAATTGAACAACACAGGTAATATTATGATACATGAAAATCTAACTCAATAAACGCTAAGCCGATGGATACTCGTAATCCATATCAGTCAAGTTTAAATCGCAGTGGCAAACGAAAATGTCAACTTGTAATCTATGTAATTAAGTGAATGTCAGGGAGGTTTAGTGAGCGCTTCGAGTGACATACTACGCGATATAACACCATTATGTTACTTAACGTTACAGCTAAACTGGTTCATAATAAATTGGTTTACACTTTGAATAACGTTATCACATTTAAAACGCTCATGTTGTAGAATGTAGTCTCTAAAGTATCGCTGATTATGATTGACGCTCTATCACAAACAAATATTACAAAAATTATATTATATTATATTTTATATTATATTATATTCTTAAGGGAACATTAATTAAAAACGTAATCTAATTGCTTATATAGAAACTATGATAAAATCTGGCCCCTGAATCTTCAATAACCCTTTTATGACTGCATGAGCCTTCACTTAGGTAGTTTTATTAAAGCAGCCTGCACTATGAAAATAATTATATTCTATGCAAAAAGGAAATCTAATTGACGTCGCCAGACGTGACTCCCGAGACATAAGTGTAGACGTAGATCTCGTAAGTTAACTGCCACTAAATGAATTATTCCGGCGCGGTGGCGCCCTCTGTTGACGGAGCAAACTTCGCTAAATAGTTTCGTTCCCACTGCTAGTATTGTTCCTGAAACTGTCGCAACTTGCTTATACAGTGACGTTGTCTCTTAGCACAATACGTCCTGATAGAAGCAGCTATTTGAATAAGTAAAGAACTAGTGGGAGTACAAATCTGCATTTAAGAATTTCTTCTCCTTTACTAGCTTTATTAAAATAAAAATATTTAAGTATATTATTATTGTAACATATTATAGCAATAAATGGTTTTAATATGATAAAATATACTAACACCAGTAATTAGCTACGCAATAAGTATTTACAATACAATACTACGTAATACAATGGAGTTATCTGACGAAAACTTGAATAAACAGAAACGCGTTTGGTCAATGATGAATTCAAGTTATATGTCCGATTTCATATTTATGACGTGAATATCCAATTTATAAGGATATACCACAAATATACCGTCTTCATTAATTATGAAAGGCGTACATATAGGTACATGACAAATTACATCAATGACAGTTATTTTAGTGCATTATAATTCTTAACCATCATCTTCAATGATTACAATTTTCTAATCCCACAATATCACTTAGAAATTGGACATAGACAACGCATATCTAATTTCATATGACAATTCCAAAGCAGCTTATTTCACACGAGCGCTTCCAATTAATATGTTAATGTAAGAATATTCGGTGTTACGATGCACCGGGGTGCAAGACGCAGTAAAATCCGCTCAATCGTAATCTTGTTGGAGATTACCTCTCTGCGGCTAGTTGAATTTCGGTTTGAATTAATTTGCAACTACTTTAGATGGGTTTCTGATTTTGTGTCCGTCGTCGTCTGACACTTGCAAGAATTTAATATGTTATTAATTATGGGTTATATTTTTTAAAACGACCCTCTGAACTCTTTACAGTGAATAAAGGCACAAAATTTACAATAGGTAATATGACTACTTGGTAAACTTTATTAAAATAAGATACTTTGCAGACGTGCCACAAAATTTTCAACAATATTTCTTTATAATTAGCTAGTTATAATACCTCTATCTACCAAATTATAAACTGCAAATATGGTTTTATAAAATAAATATAAATGAAGAAAATTGCCCCATCTACCTACATCTATAATTTTATTATTACACAAGATGCATGCAAATTGCTTATCAATATTCTGTTACATGATAACTGGATTACCTTTCACCTTGGATTATATTAATAAAAAAAAACTACGTGTTTTTTACCCGATTACGTATACCTTCGATAGCTCAGTTGGTAGAGCGGTGGACTGTAGAGGATTAATAGCTGTCATCCATAGGTCGCTGGTTCAAATCCGGCTCGAAGGAAATTTTTATACCGAATTTTATTATAATTAAATAGAAGATAAACAAATAAATTAAAGTAAAAGATATTCTTGAGAGTTTTTATATAGTCGCTCATTACTGTATATTTTTTAAATTATTTTATTAAGATTTTTGGAAACTTTACATTCTATATCATTCGTAACATAAAAAATATTTTTTGATCACAGGGGCCTTATTAAGCCTTACTTTTTATTACCAGACAGTTTACCATGGCTGATGAATGCGACGATAATATGAATTTGCCAGTCAGTTCAATTCCGGGCGTAAACTGTCTGGAAATAAGAGGTCATAATGCGGCCCCTGCACTGTTTTAATACAATCGTTATACTATGATAATATAGCTAACGGACATTTTTTTTATTACAACACACAAATGACTTAACTAGCACAGATAATGACGGTCACCTTTCACTTGAATTACGTGAAACAATACATTAAATGTGTAACATTATACAAGCCTTCGATAGCTCAGTTGGTAGAGCGGTGGACTGTAGATGTAAAATAACTGTTATCCATAGGTCGCTGGTTCAAATCCGGCTCGAAGGAATTTTTTTACATCTACCCACAAAAAATATTTAAAACATCTCCCAATAACTCTACATCATTTCATTGATTAAACTTAAAATATTTCTATGCTTTGACTGTCTTTTAAATTTGTTATTTTTATTTTATTAAATGGCGAATCTAAAATTAAGATTTTACAACAGAAAATCGTAATAAATACATCGGTCCTTATACCATACTAAAGAGAACATACAAAATATACAAGAACAAATACTTAGGTTATTTAGATGTACGTGAATTGGTTTAAAAATTGGCTTCAAATCCTCGAGATGTATTATACTCGTAATCAGTAAGCACCTTTCACTTTGAAACACTTTAAACAAAAATTTATTTTATAACAATATCTGTGCCTTCGATAGCTCAGTTGGTAGAGCGGTGGACTGTAGATGTATAATAACTGTCATCCATAGGTCGCTGGTTCAAATCCGGCTCGAAGGAATTTTTTTACATCTACCCACAACAATTTAGAAATTTTGTTAAGTTATTTAGAACGAAGCAAGAGCAACAGTGTTAAAATCAGTCAGCTCAATGCTCAATCACTTTTTACCATAAAAAGCAAATCGAAAACTACAAATCGGTAAGATAGAGATTATTTTGGTTTCTTAAACAATTTTTAGATTAAGAACAACAATAATTTAATAAACAATTGCAATTCATTGTATAATAAAGTTGAAGATATACAAATTTTTATCTCTACTCTACATAAGTGACCTTCTGAGTGATAAAAAGGAGGGCACCTTTCACTTGCACACTTTATAATATACTTATACGCAAAATTTAAAGTAACAAGCAAGCCTTCGATAGCTCAGTTGGTAGAGCGGTGGACTGTAGATGTATAATAACTGTTATCCATAGGTCGCTGGTTCAAATCCGGCTCGAAGGAATTTTTTACATCTACCCCCAAAATATTTTGAGACAACAACATAAACTAAAACAAAAAAAACTTATCTTTTGCGGTTAAAAGTTAAAATTTGCTTGCATGCTTTTTATTATTTGACAGCCATTATATTTTTGGAGAAAAATACTTTTTTGCTGTGGGTTACTCGAGCGTTACTTTGCATGAAACAAGTATCAAACTATCATTTCGACAACAAATGTTTTCCATTATTTATAAACAAAACAACTGATAAGGAAATCATTACATAACATTGAAATTTAAATCACTTTCGTAATCTATCTTCATTCAGAACGTGCTAAAAGGAGGGCACCTTTCACTCTTACACTGATACAAATACGAATGTATAGTACGTATAATTTGAAGTAATGTATATACCTTCGATAGCTCAGTTGGTAGAGCGGTGGACTGTAGAGGAATTGAAGCTGCCATCCATAGGTCGCTGGTTCAAATCCGGCTCGAAGGAAATTTTTGCTCACATTTATATTGAGTATTATTATTACATACATTAAATAAATAAATAAAAATGTCTTACTTTTAATGGTCTTATACTTCATGCTACTTTTGAATATTCTGCAAATTCAACAATAGTTGAATTTTATTGATAAGAGGAGTATGATAATGCCATTGTTGATTTACTTTCTTTTGTTTTCCTACAAATAAAGGATTGACATGCAAATTCAGGCAGGTCTTTGAAGCTTCGTGAACTATACCTATTTCACAGTTTTGAAAGAAGAATAGATGGGTGATAACTGATAATGTTATACATGAATACAAATTTAATTATCCGTAAATTGTTTAAACAATTGTCAAAAATGTGCCAACCATAAAGCGTTAACACACACATTTGCAGTCTCTACAGTATGACTGTCAAAACGATAATTTTGTATGGAGTGTCCGGGGTGTGACTAAACGTCCATGCGTTCGAATAAAATAAAACGCATTTTATTAAATCATAAATGATACTAATTATATGATGCAACTTTTAATGCAATAACTCGATTATCTCCACATGTGCAACATTAAAGTGATAAGTGAACACCTTTCACCTCTCATTAAATTTTATAATTGTATTAAATGCTTTTTTCGCCAATAACCATATACCTTCGATAGCTCAGTTGGTAGAGCGGTGGACTGTAGTTGGTTATAGTGGCTATCCATAGGTCGCTGGTTCAAATCCGGCTCGAAGGAATTTTTTTACAAAAATAGTTAAAAAAATTTAAATGGTCTCGTACGCAATAATCCTTTTAAGCTGTAAAAACCTTTCAGAATTCGGAATCGAATTGAGAACTAAATAAAATACCAGAATTCTATGCAATACGCATTATTATAATGATTCATATATTATTTCCTTTTACAATAACAAATAACTAAACGCGTAATTGTGGCGTACGTGACAAACTCATCATTTGACTAACTCACTATCAAATAATTCTATGTAATTATTCACATTGACCTATTGTAATAGCTATGAAATATGCACCAACATTTCCATGTCAAATTGACAGGTATCATAGCAAAGGGCACCTCGTAAAGATCAAACATAAGCTCGTCAAATAATTCAGGGGTATTCCGCCACTTAGCATAAGGTCAAACTGACATTTCGTTCAGCATTTACGCGAAAGGCAATTCATAATGTTGACGGGATGGTTGGGTAAATGTCACGCAAGAGGTGCTTTAGTGATGGCATAGTGGAGTGGATATCGATATTATATACATCGATAAACAATGGATTGGTCAGATGATAGCACCGCATTACTAAGGTGAATAAATACTCATAAAGCATGATAATGTGTTACTATTTTAGTTAATATGCGATTTAATAATATGTTTTCCATATGAATTCATATGTGTGTTGTGGTTTTAAACATAACCAGAAAATAAAAAAATAGAACATGTTCATTAAGTGCTTCTTCCGATTCACTATGCTTTGAAGTGTTTTTCCTAGTATAAAGTTCACAAATCACTACACAATAGACATATTCTAAAAGATTTTTGTTTCAATATCGACAAAGCCAAGCAACTAAGCAACTCACCAACCCTTAAGCGTATAAATAAAATGGTAACTACTGGATCAGGAAACGGCCTGTCGTGGGCTCACTGAAAATATTTAGGTTCGAGTTAGGAAGTATGTTTGATTTAATTATAGTCATTCTAACTGATGTTAGACACGAAACGCAATCCACTGCAATAGATGCACGATAAATTGTAAGACTTGTAAAACAAAGCTGTATCACTAGATAATCATTGTTTCTTATACATTTTTGCAGTTGCACAAAATAAATAAAATATCCTGCCATTTTTCCACAGACAGGCAATAAATCTCATCTCGTTAAACAATTTGACCCATTTAAACTTCAAATCCCGTGAAGAAAACGTTACCCGAATCCATTCAAGTCGTATCATTCAAAAATGCGTCTCCTAATTTACGATTGTACTAATTAAGTCAATCTCCCATAAAATCCCCCTTTCTTAGCGACTCGTCTCTCGTCTGTAGTCGCATAAAACGCGAGAAAACCTAATGCCATTTCACGGCGGAGTAAACCTTTCTGTTGGAGTTAACGTCTATTTAAACTTGGCTTAAGTTAATCGATCGAGAAGGCCCTTAATTATGGCTTTATCTACGAAGCAATGAGGATCGAAGCGAGAGGATTTAACTCAGCTCGAATTAGCAGCATTAAGCCAAGTTCACAACGTGGGTAAGACGTTAACTCCTTCGCACAAAAACACTGCAAGAAAGTTGTAATTTAATCAACAATTTTGAAGTTCCAAATTCAGCCCTAAGAAAGAATCCAACGTTTTACAATACAATACTGCAGCACATCTTAGCGATTTAAAAGACACGAGGAGACAAGAGGATATTTTCTTCGCAACTATCACAAGATATTTTAATAATTCATTGTGTTAGATAAGAATGTGCTTAGCATAACTCGATATTAGTAAAGTAAACCATGAAGCGACGGTAGTCTGTGCGAATTAGCGTCAAACCGCTAACCTGGAGTGTCACCACGATATTAATATTCATAATCGACGCTCCTTGCATGTTATTATAGAACGTGGTGCGACGAAACTTGGGATGTTAATTAATTTTGGCATGTTTAATAGAGACGTTTCAAGTAAGAATAACATTAACTGGATTTTTAATGTCGTAATCTTAATCGTTTTTGGTAATCCAACATTAATAATTAATTGTAGCCTGGAAGAGATCGCTACCTAGCGTTAAGGCCACCGTTTGTACACTTTGTTTTCCTCTTACCTGTACTTTATGTGTCTCTATTTCCTTTGTGTGTGCAATAAATAATTAAATAAATTGTAGTAGACCAGTTATTTTTAATACAATAAGTACTTGTTAACCGAAACCGTATTATGATTATTAAAAATATTTCGAACAAATAAAAAATCAGAGCATTAAACTTCATGTTGCAGAGTGTGTCAAATCAAGATACATAACAATTAATTTATTGCTGCATTGCATACACACCTATAAGAAATATAATTCCATTTATACATTGCTTGAAATATGAGGAAATGCGTAATAAAAACAAATGAGAAAACACAGATTTCGCGTTAAGTCGTGTGACTTGCAGTTCGCGGCTCCCCGCCGGGGCCACAAACCCTAATTATGTCTGAAACAATACCGCACCTTATTTTTATCCATTTTGTGCTCAATCATAATTACCAGATTCATCCTCGGGGATCCGCTGCGAAAAATCATCATCCGTATTCCCTTAGTACCTTTATACCTTATATTAAAAGGAACGTATTAGTTATTTCAAATATTGTTTCATGATAATCTAATTATTTAATTAAAAAGCAAATTATTTTTATTGGCTTCCAAATTAACAAACACTTTGTGCCATTTAAACTCTCAATAAAACTAGGGTTCATAAAAATAACGAGTTCGAATTCAATATACCTATTACCCAAGCAATTCCTAGTCAATCGGATATACGAAACGCATTGTGATACAATAAAAGCCTTTGAAATCAAACAACAGCTCCATAAAAGCGCGCTATTAATTACCTCAGTCTCGAATATTTATCTTTTTCACGGTAAACGCTTTGTGGGAAGGGGAAGCTTTATATTTTTTTAATTAATAGGTACCGTCGAAAATGTCAAAGTCACTGGGTAAACCGTTTACTAGAAACCTAATGTTAATTAATAATCACGTAAAAAGATAAAAATATGTTTTGTGAAATAATTATTTACTTATTAAATCCATACTAATATTATAAATGCGAAAGTAACTCTGTCTGTCTGTCTGTTACTCAATCACGCCTAAACTACTGAACCAATTTGCATGAAATTTGGTATGAAGATATTTTGATACCCGAGAAAGGACATAGGCTACCTTTTATTGCGAAATATGTACCACGGGCGAAGCCAGGGCGGACCACTAGTAAATATATAAGTATGCTATATATTTACTGGTAGACTATTTAAAATTTATTTAACTGATGATTTTAACTCGTACAACATTTAAGTAAATCTTTAATGATTATTCCTTTGTATAAGTGTCAGTCAACCCATTCTCTTGTAAACGAAGTGTATTCTATTGGAAATTCGTGTCACTTCACAGGGGTGCCCGGGAATCGTCAGCGTGAAAATCATTCATTAGGAAAACCTGTAGGAAAACATGGACTTAAAAGATTTCCCGCTCGAAATCTCTCGTTAATTATAACACATTTCACGGACGAACGGAGGGTTTGGAAATATTATTTTTGAGAATATAGTCTAATTGTTAAACCAGATTTATTTCTCATTCAATAATATGATGCTTTTTTCCATTTTTGTTTTGTGAAATTTGTGAAGTGGTAGCTATAATTATGTAGATTACATGTGTATGATTGTTATAATATTATAACACAACAATTTTGAAAAGCCCTCGGCTCCAAACTTATCTCATACAGAAACTGGGTTCGTAAAATAAACAAATTACCTCTGTGTGAGACTAGATATATGACTAGACAGAGAAATATCAGTTCTCATAATGGAAGCAATCATTTTTAATTGTAATAATTCATTTAATAACACAATCAAAGGGTAAATCGCTACCCAGCCTGGGTTTGATAAAATTTTATTACACGGACAAAGCTCACTTAAAATTAGCGTTATTAGCCCTCGCTCATACAAATTGCCTCTTTTATCCGAATTTATTGAAGGTAATTGATTTAATGCGCTCTTTGTTAACGATTATCTTACCCGTATAATTGTTTTTCGATAACAATTCAATTAATTTGAATATTATATAATGATATTGATTTAATACATAATATGTGACTAAGATTTTTATCAAGTGTATAAATTAATGCAAATAGAGAAAATGTGAGAATTTAAAAGTAAAATTAGTAACTTTATTTCATATAACGTAATAACTACAAAAATTGCGCCACAATAGAAAAAATTTAACGGTTCAGACTGTGTTTATATTAGTAACTTAATTCAAAACTTTATTGTTCAGCCTAAAACAACAACGTTACAAAATTAGCCTTTTAATAACTGGCTAACAGCTCAATTGGGATTTTTTAAACCCACAAGTCACCTGTAGCAATCAGAACTATAATTTCCGGTCAGTTCGAATAATTTCCAGACGGCTGTAGGCTGTAATTATGGCAATTGCTATAATTGCAACACTAGCGGTTCAATATCGTATGAAAGGGGTTTTAATACTTTTTCTGTTTGAGTATAATTTACAACTCTGTCGTGTTGACACGGGGTACCTATAATCTATAGGCTAATTCTAAACAAATGAAAGGGTTAACATAAACAAAGTTTTAGTTAACGTTAACATAAAGTTAGTTCAATGACAACTTATTTGTGTAAAACTATATAAGCTGAAAGTAGATACATATACCTATTTAAAATGATTAAGAAGTACATTTTGGACAATAAAATCACCATGTTGCTGAAGAAAATCTTTCGAAGGAATCCTACAGATTATATTTGTTTATAAAAAACATATAATTTTAAGCTAGCGACGCTTAAAAAACTATTTGAGTATTCTTAAAATAACATTACCTACATACACTACGCGACAAGCAAAACGGGTGAAAATCAAGGAAAATTTCGCGGCTTTATCTTTTCCCTTTAATTGTTGGCAGGAGTGCTATCTCGAGGTTTACTCACTCGAATTGCGGCCAATAAAATGTTACAACCCCTTTGTCGGATGCCGCTTATACCGCGCTTTTGTCACCCGTGTACTTGCTTATTATTGTAGTTGTAAAATATTATTTGCGGTTTGTTTAAATAAGCGGGCAAATGTTTGAAACATGTTCTATTCAATCCTTTTGTGAAACATTTTCGTAATAGTATATTGTTAACTTATAACAAAATTTAATATTTTATTCGAATATTGCTTATTTTATTTAAAAATAACAATATCAAATAGTACTTCCATAGTTTGTGAATACAGTTCAGATTCACAGTTTAACTTTCTTCCTGCCAAGAAGCATCTTAACATCATAAACACGTAGCGTCTATTTTGAATAATTTAGTTTGGTAGGCATCCTCGCGCTTTCCTAACAACTAAAGAAATCCGCGAATACACATTTCTTTTGATATGTGAATAAAACGTGACTTCCTGTAATGGTATTGGTGTGAAAAAGTTGAAAGTATTGTTTTCATAAGTTGAAATATATTGTATTAGTTAAAATAAGCAAATATAAACATTATTTAAGAAATTGAACAAAATGGGAGACATTTAAAATATATATATAGGTATAAAACTATTAAAATTACTTACGAAAACATTTTAATTAGCCTAAATTAATATCTTTCACATAAAGTTAGGTCGAGTAGAGCGTTTAGTAAAATTCGCATATTTCTATATGAATTTTATTCAAATTCGGTATCGAATCGACATCACGGATATGTATCGAAATAAATAGCCCTTTATTTATGTGTATCGTTTGACACCGCAGCCTTTTGTGAAAAAATCTCACGTTCGATACGCTCTACGCATCGCGATCTGTATGACTCGCGACACACGATTTTGTAGAGACGTAACGGAATGAGGTCGATAAAAAATATTATATTAATATCGATAATAAATATAACATAAATAATTAAATACCAGTTCAACACAACTTCTGCTTGTTTTGATTGACTTTTCTGTTAGATTAAATGAGAAATAATCGTGAACTAATGAATTAGTTACACTTACTCGTAAGTGTAACTAATTCACTAATATGTATTGTTATAAACCCTGAGGTGATGTGAAAGTGCTTATGAAAATTTTTTTGCTTTATCGCGCAAAAACAAATTAATATATCCTGCATGAATGTATCCTAAGAATCTCATGATATCAATGAATTGTCATCATTAGCCAAACTATTACTTATTATGCTAAATATTATAATTGCTAATCTTTCACATTAACTTATAACAGATAAAAACCACACATCATACTGCTGGCTTTGAAAGCCTCATTACCCCCTCTAATAAAAGCAAAGGAAATATTCTTCACCAAATAATCGATTAAATCAGCACATCCCTCATATGAATAAAAGCGAATAGGCTCTGTCAATAGTTGGGTTGGTATTTGCGAGGCAAACAGGTCGCTTCTGCGCGGGTAGGCGCCGCCGCAATCGCGTGCCCTTGTCAACACGATTGGGCATTTCATTCTTTTAGAGAAATTTCATTGTTTTAATGTAAAACTGGGAATATTGGATATTCCAATGGATGGCCGCTTTTCATTACATATTTCAATTCAAGATATTGTAAAATGAAGATAGGAGCAGTTAAGGAACATAGGAACAGTTCATACTACTAACTATATCCTCCTTAAACTTAATGTTATAAAGAAAACATTTACAAGCTAAACATTTAGGATTAAAAAAAATAGGAACACTGTAAAGATATAACGTTGCTATAAATAAGGGACTGTAAGTAACAGTGTTGTGAGAATGATTACATTGCACATTAGTCTTGCCCCACAAAAACATCCACAATTCAACAAAAACAAACGTGCGGATTGCCTCTGAGTGATGGTAATTTGTCAGGTGTGTAGAGCAAAGAAGTTCTACTGTAGATAATACACCTCTACCAATAGTTTATTTTGTACTGAACTGTACAATATTGTTGATATAAGTGAGAGAGATAATATTACATTAAAATGAAATACTTAAATCAATTAAGAATTATGATAATTAATTAATCTATGTATTCATTTTATTTTTGCAAGAAATAAGTTATAGATGACACATGTGACAAGATAACTAACTCTATCTTTTTATAATAAGTAAAGGAACTCTAGCAGGATATTTTCTGCATACAATAGTTAATATGTGTAGGTATATGCCTCTCAGAGAAAACTTTTAACCTCAACCATGTATTATTCTTTGGTGAAGTGCGTGGGAACAATTCGCGGAAGAACAACGCGGTTGCTCCCGCTAACGTCTTGTTCAAACAGAATGAAATATCTTAACGCGTCTCCTAATGGTCCTCATTTATTTCCCTCCCGAATTTCGCACTGAACGCTCCTAATTATTGCGTTTCCAGTAGGGTTATTAAGTTTTGGTTTAAATGAGAAATGGGCGCATTCGTTCCGTGCTCAACGTGATATCTTCTCGCGCCAAAGGTCTTAAAATTTAATTTTAGATCATGGCGTTATGATGTAATTAAATAAATCGACGGCGTGCTTGTTTTCAGTAAATAATTTTCAGCTTCACAAATATTTTATGTAGAGATTTTAATATAAAGTAACATGATATCATTGTGATATTTTATTTTTACTTATTTGTTTATTTTATTATGTAAATTTACAGATAATATTTGCTGTTGTACCATAAATTATTTCATGCTTATAAATTGAAATAAAAAACACATTTTAACAATAGATTTTTTTTCAATCATATTGTAAATGTTCAAAATCATGTTAACTAAACGAACCATTATCTACCTATAAACTGATTATATTGCATTGCTGCTATATCGCTCCCATAATGTGATACAAAACTTTAAGGCAATTTAGCCGTAGGCTTAAGCTCATACATATATTGTTTAAAGCCCCTGGCATTAACAAATATCTAACTTTCTTCAGATAACTCGACGCTGCGTCTTAAACTTCTCTAAGAAGATTTACATACTTAAATTCGTTTGGGTAGAAGTCAGTAAAATAACAAATTTAGTTAAAGAATATAATTTTGCAATCTTATAAATTAATAATTTATATAATTCGCCCATTTTTAAACTGTAATAATAATTTGTAATAACTGCCTATGCATATGATTCACTTTACATAAAATTATTTAACATAGTGCTTGTGTTAAAATTAAAAATAAAAGGACTTTCTATGTATGCTCTAGGATTATAAATATCATATTTACTAATACATATTTTAATATACATACTAACTTGTGGTCTCCAAATGTGACGTACCTACTTACCTACTTCTACGAGAAATTAACAAGGAAATTACACACATTTCAGAGCTTCGTAGGTGTGGAATTGTTTATAATTCCTGTACATACATCAGTTATCCAAAGCAGTCGGGCGATTCGTAGCCACCTTGTAGCTATGCGAGCGTTACGTGGTCTACGAGTAACACATGAGAGGATACTCTACCAACAATATTATATTGTTGTTGTAAAGATAAAGATATATCTTAACAATGTGTCTTGTATTATTAAAATAGTCTTGAAAGGTACGTAATTGGTAATTCTATACAAATTACTCTAATACTGTTGCTGTGTTTTGTAAAAATGTACACGTGTGTGTGTGACTGTGTAAAAACGTAGGTACTTTTTAAATACCTACCTATTACGTTTCTCTTATATAAAGGTCTCTATATATAAAGGTATAATATTATTAAAATCATTAAACCATATCATAAATACCTCTAAAATGTACCTATACCTTCCACTTAATAATAATTTTACATGTTATACGAAATAGAGCATATTCCCCATAGTTCGATAGAGTGGCCTCAACTCCAAATGCTTGAAGACCGCCTCAAGGCACGAATGCCTGGCAAGACAAACCGAAATCTTATCAAGCGTCCGCCATGTTGGTCTCGTTAATAAGCAAAACTACACACAAGGGCCGCCATAACTTACCTGAAGGCTGTTTGTGGAACATATTGCGCGGCGCCATTGGCAAACACTTGTACTACAAACTCCGATAACTTATAGACCGGGAGATACTGACACAAAATTTCGAGTCATTTGTAACAAGGATGGCGGTTCTACAGGGGTCTTAGTACGCAATGACAAAAAGAAAAATGATGGTGTGAACGCTGGTACCGGTGGCTTAGTCGCGTGGGCGTTTGTCGAACTCGTCGGAAAAATAGCGAAAGTCAAACGATTTGTAACACAAAAATTTTAGAATTTACCGATAGCCCATAAAAAAGGAGTGGGCGGTAGTGTCATGCCATACTTTTCCGGTGTGACTTACAGCCCGCCATACCGATGCGAATGTGTTGATTTAAATAAAACAATCATTCAACCATTTGTACCAGGCTAACTTTTGCACAGGTAACTATCGTCGTGCAGCCATTTACGAAAATCGCCATGCCATACTTTTCGGACGATTCCAAATGGTCGCCATACCGCCGAAAATCTGCAAAAAATTTTTATTTCGCCAAACTTTTTGTACCAGTATTGCATTTGGATTTTTGGAGAGTATTTGATAAAATGTGACCATTATTATATTTGCCATACTTCTAGTAGGGGGAAAAAGTGCTGTCATACTTGAAAACTTAATTTATTATTAATTTATATAAGTGAAGATTTCCAACACATATATCTTTGAAATTTTGTATTTATATTTGTTGATCCTCAAACTTACAGG
>CAJQZN010039333.1:0-40009 GCA_907164685.1 Colias eurytheme | reverse complement strand
TCTGACTGCCATTAATTTTGCAGTAAATCCAAATTGAAATTATTTTAATTCTTTCTCTTCTTGGTTTCCTTTTATTTAGCGATGGAATAGACTTAGTTTTCAAATGGTACGATTTAATTTTGTCGTTACGTTGGTGTAACAAACTTTATAAATGGTAGGTATACAAATTATAGAAAAGGTAAGTACTTACCGCTGCTGCAACTGAAACTTAGATAGACATTATATATTTAAAAGTTCACGATATTTAAATGAGAAATTAATATGGATATTAGGTACGGTTATTGAATGGTTTGATAAATAATTTATACTAGTGGTCCGCCCCGGCTTCGCTCGTGGTACATATTTCGCAATATAAGGTAGCCCATGTCCTTTCTCGGGTATCAAAATATCTCCATACCAAATTTCATGCAAATTGGTTCAGTAGTTTAGGCGTGATTGAGTAACAGACAGACAGACAGAGTTACTTTCACATTTATAATATTAGTATGGATTAGGCCTACTGAACGTTCTAACAGTAGAAGAATGTCCACTCACCCTTTTCTCTAAATGTTTTAAGATACCTACCTAAACTCAAAAAAAAAATCTAATATTTAATAATTCAACAAGACTAGATAACTTTACGCAGACATTTTGAGTTATTATTCTGCACTTATAGTTAGAAATTGTGGAACTGGCTAGTCTCTGCACTTGTTTAGTAAATAATTGTTTTTTTTTTAATACAATAATTATTAACAAACTGATTATTATAATCAAATACATCATTGGTCAGAATCAAGTAACATGACACGACCCTTAAAGAAAAAATATACCCTAATAGAGATTAAAATGTCTTGTCGATCCAATCCAATTGATAAAATATAAGTTATTGTAAAATTTAAGCGTTCTAGTCAACATTCTTGGAAAATGCTGCGATGATTAAAATATTTATTTAAACAACAAAGAAAACCCATTCTTGGAAATTAAAGATCTTGCATGTGTTTTTCTAGAGCTCAAAAGTCTGATGTTTACAGTTTATGCGTGGAGTATTTAGTAGATATCATTGTTGTTTTTTATTTTTAGAAAGCATGAAATATGTATTAATTTAGTTTTGCTAGTATAAAGATTAATTTAACAACAAGTAGATATTGTAGAAACAACAATTTAAATAATTTTACGAATAATAATGTAAGAAAAAAATAGAAGAGATTATGTAAAGGAATCGATGATTTACGTAATTAATGTTTATTTTATCGGGATCACAAAATGACCTAACAAAAGTATCTAGTACCTAATATTCATTCGCTTCTATAATTCCTGAAAGCTACATCCAAGTGCTTTTCAAGACTTCCTTTACAATCCCTTAAACAAAGTCTTTAAAAGCGACAGAACATTTTATGTAGTAATTAAATGTTTGCAGGTTTAAAAACTTCGGTCATTAGGCGACAAGTTGAATAAGTCATTCATGGTGTTAAAGTCCCTTCTTCCATTTTCATAAAGTTTCAGTATTAAAGTGTCTGCTCTGACTTGCAATTTGGCTTGTTGCCAGGTGTTATATGAGTATTAGAAACCTTATTGCTATATAATAAAGGTTATTCTTCGGTCACGTGACTTATTGAATCTGCTGGTTCGTACAAATAGAGATTCGTTCCAATTTGGTATTAGCACGATATTTGTATTTTATCTTACGTTTGTATTTATTGGTGGAGGAACAAATATTGGACTATATCCTCTTTCCGGTTTTATTTATAACAGGGTTTCTATGGGTATTGGGTAATATAATATTATATTTGTAACTAGCATCCCAAAGCTGCCATACTTTATGTGAAATGTGAGAAATAAAGCTGCCCGATACTATATTATAATATATATTATATCTTAAATATGTAAAAAAATTATATAATTTAAAACTGTCTCAATATTATAAGAGATATTGAATTTGAAGGAAACTGCCTAGGAGTGCTTTTTTGCGTAATCGTTGAATGGATGATTTGATAACCATGTAATCTTCTTATATATAAAAATGAATCGCAAAATGTGTTGGTAAGCGCATAACTCAAGAACGGCTGAACCGATTTCGATAATTCTTTTTTTATTATATTCCTTGAAGTACGAGGATGGTTCTTATGTAGAGAAATCAACATCAAAATTGTATTCATTTTAAAATACTCATTATTTTTATTGAAATAAGAAACTTCTTAGCCAATAGTAATTTAATTAAAGAAACCAAATTAATTCAAACATGGTTCAAGATCAAACAATACTAGAAGTTGAATCGAATTCCAGTAACATTACGAGCTACAATACATTTCTAAAGCAATCAGCGGAGGGCTTAAACAATTTGAACGGATAATAGCAGGTACAAGCCATCAGCCTCGTTAATTATTTATTTATCTTTGGTTAAACGATTGGTAACAAAATCCGGCTCGTTGCGAGCTTTAATTATCCTGAAACTGAAGACTTTAATTTAAATTTCCGCGAGCATTTGGTTATTTTATTGCAATTAATCTTTCCCATTTGAAGCTGGTTTCATTTTAAACTTTGTGGTATCATTTAATGGAATGTATTGTTCTGAACGTATTCGATAATCATGGATAGGATTTTTCAATATGTATTTGTTTCATACATTTTGTGGTGTACTTAGGAAAGAAAATATAAACTATAAAATAATATTTCTTCTAAATTATCCAATGGGCAGAATATTGTGCATTTACTCATTAGACAGAATATCGTTTTGACATGTTAAAAATATATGAATTACTCCATATTGTATATTCGATAACGGTTTACGTATTAAATAGATTGAACGTAACCATTATTTTATACAGATACTTTTGCAGACAAAATTTGAAATCGAACAGACCAAACGAGAAATCGATAGAGAACTTCCATAATGTAATCACGACCGTCTCTAGAAAATAGTTTAAAATGAAATCAAAATACAAGCAAGGCAATGCCGCGGGCGGCACTCAATAAAATACCTCAAACCCGTCCTTCGAATTACGTTATAAAATCGTTTCGCGAGATAAAAATGTTCAATACAAATTATCGGTTCGGGCACAATTATATTGATGTACAGAATAAGCAAATGGATTTTATTAGCATGCAAATTTGCTCATCAATTAAGGCTTTGTAGCCATCGTGTTTCATGTGCATTTGCATAATGAAATTGGCCGCATACGAGTATGCAGTGTCCCTCTGAATGTATGTCGGCAGTCGGTTTATCATTCGGTGAGGATGTCACCTGATAGAGGGAGATGTTCTGCTTGCGATTATTATTTGCTTTTTGTGTGAATAAAAGCTTGGGTGACTTCGCTGGAAAATGTTAAGCGGTTTAAATACTTTTGTTAATCACTACTATTTTACGTTTTAGCTAACTAAAACTATATTACCAACAGTTTTGTGTACAAACATTAAGATGAATCAGCTATGTCAAGTGGATTATAAAGGATTTCAAACCTTTCTACCAAAATATGCAAGAAGAGGATCGAAGAATAATAAATACATTTTCATATATACAAACGTTTCATAATTGCATATTTTATGATAAAGTTTTTCATACAAATATATTCGTAGCATTTGCATTTCTCATGCTGTTAGAAAGAGGCTTTATTCCGTTCGATTTTGCCGGTTCATCATTTTACACAAACGAACATTGTCGTCACGCTTCTGTGAAGATCTGTCCTTATCAACGTTTATACGCATAAAAAAAGAAATTAATTGTATTGCATAGTTAATCATTTCCAAGATCGTTGACATCTCCATTTTGTAATAGTATTTATTTAACAGCAATGACTATTAATTAAATTGCAAATACAAGCAAGCACTCTAGACAAAACAAACAGAAATCTAATAAAAGATGCAATGTCGTCGCAACAGATAATCGAACCAATTTCTAAACAATCCTTGTACAGATTGTCAACAAAACATTTAAATAAATGCAAGGGAAAGAATTAGTATTTTATGACGTCATAAAACATAAAATAGGTGTTAGCATGCGAGCATAAAGCGGTGTGTTTTCAATCTTTGGACGATTTACGATCCATAAAATTGAGATCACATCTGACGTCTACGAAGCGGTGATGCTTCCATTTTTATTCTTCGAAATGTTATAAAGTATGAAATCAATGCATTTGATTTGAGGTTTCTTAATCTTTTTACTTATTTTTGTTTTATTGAAAACATTTTTTTTTAATATTATTATCCTTAAGTGTATCGTTTTAGACGTTTTATTCGTTTTTTACGTGGAGTTTTTAAGTGTTTTCGTGAACATAATTGTTATGCAACTTAACTATTATTTTATAATATTAATTCAATATATTTTAACCTATGATTTTAACCTTACGTAAAGGCTTTTATTCTAAACAACTACCTATATACTTAATCTAAGATTCCTGGAATAAAATGTATGCAAATGTAAGCATGTGATTAAATTTACGTATTTATAGCATTATTTAAGCATATTAATTCATCACTTGGGGTTTAATAGTATATTTAAATCATACCTTCTATTAACTTATTTGAATAGGCGATCATATTATACAAAACTTTTACTGATTAATAGAAAGAAAAACCCTAAATGAATATTTTTTTACATTATTAGTATATATGTCTAATGTTAAATCAATGTAAAATATACTTGAGATTGTTAATGTCTGAAATACATAAATTTTATGAACCATAATTATATTATTTCAATAACATGAAGTTTAAAATTTAATGTCACGTACACGTACAAAGGCGAAGCTATAGGAGACATATTATTACAAATCTTCAAGAATCCTATACAAAAGTTTTAAAAGTAATTAGAATTATTAAAGACAAAATTTTCCGGAGTGAAATATATTTAAGGGTTTCGAAAGTAATTAAAAGATAATGCTGGAATGGCGGAACATTACAGAGAAAGCCTTTTGTTATTGATCTGATGGTCTTGTTAGAAATAGTTATGAATTGTTAGTAAATTAATTTATAATGTTAAAATAATTTTAAAGGCAATGAATACGTAATTTTAGTATTTTTATTATTGTCTATTCAATGTCCTATCTCATTCTTTTCTTATATAAACGTACCACGTTTCTTCAACTTACATTGAAAAATCTGCTCTCATTTAATGTTAAATAACTAAATCTTGAGAACCCATTATGGTCAGTTTATCTGTTATCGCAAAAACGGATCAATACATAAACCTCTCTCTGTTAACTTCCCCGTGAGAAAATCTAGGAAGTCCTCTAACGATAAACATTATCATAAAAAGTAACATTAGAGGTTAAAAATGCATGAAATTACCCACTTAAAGCACTTGGCTAAATAGGTTACAGGCTCTTCTTTGGAAACTTTCTTTGACATATAAAGTTTGCAAACGGTATCTCTTTTTCAGCACCAAACGATTTAAATATTCGGATGATAAGAAAAGTTAGTCCAAGATAGAGCTTTTACAGCAAAAAAGCACATTCTTTTGATAGCACATAGTATGTTTCATCTTGTATTAATTAGAACTTATTTTAAATTGTAGAGCTCTTTATATTGCAATTAATTATTAAAATACTTTATAGGTATTTCAATTAACTTAAGTTTTTTGTATGACATTTTATAAAATAAATAATTTCCGCTGTTTGTTACCACAAAACAAAATGACTAGGAAATAATAAATATTTATAACATATTCTATTTAAATATTGAATGAATGGAAATAATGAGTTATTAAATGCAGTGTGCATTTGAAGTGTTGAATGTGTGATTAATAATGATGAATTCACGCAATTTAAATGAAATTACTTGTTAAGTTTGGTTCATTATCGTTTCGTATTTGTGTAGATATTTTTTATTCTTTAAATTTCAAATTCTCAATGTTTAAACATTAACATAACTCAATTTTACAATTTTCCTAAACTATTTATTAACAAAAACGTTAAAATACGCGTGTCATAATATGTATAATAATTAATAATATACGTATACCCTTGAATAGAAAATTGGTCGGTAATTTTATTTGAAAAGTAGAGACCTAAATAAAGTACCTATAGGTACCAATATCAAACACAACAATATTTATAGTTTATCTTTACTTTATGGTATAGATAACGTATCTTCATCAAACGGACATAGAGCTAGAGCAAGAGCATTCTTTCGTGATCTTTTAGTGTAATCGAGAACTCGTATTCAGTGTTGTTCAGTATTACAACATTGCATAGAATCTTTTCGATCGCACTAAGAACAACGAAAGAATGCTTTACGCCTGTTTACACTAAAAAGAGTTTGAGATAGTGGGGTTATAATGAGCATTCGCTCGTTTGATTTAAATGCACTTTAAAGCGCGTCACACACGGTGAAGATACTATAATATTTTATCACGCGAAATTTTGTGGGTTATTTGTAACAGGATGGCGGTTCTACAGGAGTCTTAGTACGCAATGACAAAAAGAAAAATGATGGTCCGAACGCTGATACCGGATGCGTTAAGATACTGTAATATAAAATATAACAGTATCTTAAGATAAAATATTATAGTATCTTCACCGTGTGTGACGCGCTTTAGACTAAGATATTCAGGGTGACCCACTATCGGTATACTAAGCGCAAAATATTGATTTATATTCATATAAAATGAATATAAATCAATTTTTTGCTACGAATACCAATCATAATTTGTTTGAAACTACTCAAGGTATGTAGAAGTTAATATCCAATATTAAATATTCAAGTCGTAAAACTTCGACGCTCGAGTATCAAAACTGAAATCAGGTGATTAAAAATTGCACTTAAGTCTGAAAGTGGAGTGTGATTAAATGTTGTTCGAGCAACACTTTACGGAACTCGTTAAAAGATTACGGCGGGTTTAGAGGAAATTATCACTTGAGGAACTATCATATGTCGTGAGTGTTTTCTTGTGTATAGGGGTGTTTTATAAATGAAAACGGAAAACCTATGGATATGTACTTATGATGATGATTTTAATTCATGAATTCTTAGATTACGTTGTTCGGATGAATTTAATTTTTTTTAGAAATATGGAATTAACGATGCAATGTACAAATTTGAACTGGTGTGTACATGTGGATAATATTAACAGATACGTTTCTGTATTTGTTTGTTTGACGAAAAACGCGAGTTGGAATCTCGCCTCGTGATAAATTTTTTTCATATTCTTTAAAAATTTCTCATATTTATATCATTGAAATATTTACAGCATAGTAAACAGGGAAAATATATATTTGTATCAAATTTTCATTCAATTTTCACTATATTTTTGTTCCATCAATTTAATTTTGAAAAAAATTTATTACTTTATCCGTACAGAGCGATTCTTTCTTCAATTGTAATAGCATTTACAGCTCACTTTAAAACTAGTGGAAGTTAAACATGCTTCAGTTCGAATTGAACCACTTTTGCCAGGAACTCGCAAAAAACGTAGAAAATTTTATTCCGATTTGTACGTTGATTGAAGAAAATGCGTTTATTCCTGCCATTTTAATAAAAGAGTATTTATTACAATTTTAAAAATATTGTGTTATTAAATGTATTCATAAAACATTTGTTGCTCGTTCAGTTTATTTCATATATCTTACCTATCTAATATTTGAAGCTGTTTGTATGAGGATTGTGGTGGATTTTGACCTGTTACCCCATAGGAGGCCCGTGTAACAGGAGTGGGAGAGCATTTGGCTGATGATGATGATGTATAAGGATCTATCTTTTGTCGCACTAGAGCATTAGACAAGTTAAGATTGAAGAGGAAACATACGACAATTTTATCTCCTTGTTTTAGGTTACCTTTAAATTACATAACCTCCAAAACCATGTTCAATCATACACCCTAAACCAACATTTTGCAAGCACATTACATTAAACAGTACTTTATTCATTGAAATCACAGTAAAAGCAGTCGCCAATACAACATATAAAATGTAACAGTTAAGCTAAATAACTTTGTCAAACCGCTGTGAAACACATTGTACCAAATATAACTGTTGCGGTTACCGTTGAGTAGT
This sequence comes from Colias eurytheme, assembly GCA_907164685.1. Lineage (NCBI taxonomy): Eukaryota > Metazoa > Arthropoda > Insecta > Lepidoptera > Pieridae > Colias > Colias eurytheme. Next base: position 32,045 of record CAJQZN010039333.1, on the reverse strand, counting down.
GACTAGACTAAACCGATGCTGGCTCAGTGATTGAGTTGGAACCACAGGCAATTTTAGTGTGATAGCTGTGTGGTGTTATACCATTATCTGGCGATAGATAACGAGGGACTATGTAGAATATACGTACGACTTAGCGGGAAGGAATCGATAATCGATGCTCGATTCTTTGTAATATAATAAATAATAATATAGTGTACAGCTACTCCAGCAATTAATGCCGTTTTGCCCCTTTTTCGTATTTATATTCCATAAGAACCATCCTTGTCTCATATATAAAAATGAATTCCTATTTCCTTTGGTCACGGCATTACGCGTGAACGGGAGGACCGATTTCGATAATTCTTTTTTTTATTATAACCCTTGAAGTACGAGGATGATTCTTATGGAGAAAAAACGTAAATATGTACCACGGGCGAAGCTGGGGCGGACCGCTAGTGCTTAATAAAAACGTTTAAAAAAATTATCCACATTGGTCGAGCTTTGGAGTTTTAAACTTAGCAACACAATTGACGATTATTTTTATTAAATACATCTATTTAATAAAATAAGAAAAATATGAACAAAAAGGCTGACAACTATTCAAAGGTACCTATTAAAAAAGTAATTTGAATTTTGTTAACACGACGTTTAAAATCTTTAACAACCAAGAATAATTTTCGTTCTAGTTAGACTGAAATATAGTAAGTATTGAATTGATTTGTCAAATTTTCATTGAACTTTTATATCTATAATATTTTAGGATTTTTTCAAAATGAAAATATATAACAATTCAAAAGCAATTCAAATACAATATATTGAATTTGGAACTTTGTATAGGCTATTGATCATTTCATATAGAGACGTATCGAGTTGAATTGAAATCGTTGGAGTGTTATCTTTTCATTACTTCTTGTCCTAAGTAAATGTTCCCTTCGAAGTTAACTATTCGAGATCTCATATAGACAAGTTAATAGAATAATTATGCTCGTAGGTTTTGATAGGACCCAAGTATATTGGACATTTCGTTTATAATTAAATGTAAGTCATAGTGGTGTATTTTTTGTTCTTTTTGCTCAACTAACGCTTGTCGAATATCGTTTCAAATATATTTTTAAAGTGATATTGTAAATGAAACTTCAAGGTCGCATCATGACAATACCATCACGTTATGGAGCAATGCGACGATTTTGGAATCTTTGAATCTTGTCAAAGAAGTTTCACTTCTGACACGTGTGCTCGGCACACACGCTCTTTTTTTTCAAAGAAACGAAAAAGGTTTAATTACAAAAAAGTATCTGCTTGATTGAACGAATGTTCTCAATGATATTCATTTTGATAAAATTAATAGCAACATAAACTTTTCAAAACGCGACAACACTGAAAAATGAAAGCAGTATGATAATTTCTATGAAATCGCATCAATCGTTAGCAAAAATTTGGGAGACTCGATGCCACTTGTGAAGAGTGATTGATGAAGGTGAAAAGAAATTTTAAACTGGATGTAAAAACGGATTGAATTGATGAATTGTTGAATTTTTTTCTTATTTTATCAATCAATTATACGGAATTAAAGAACACTTTGTATACTGGGTTATTAAAAAACACTGATATTGAAACCAATTTAACGATAGACTTTATCTATTTATTATTAGCTTATCTATAGTTGCGAAGCTTCATGAATGCTACATAATTTGAGCTTTTCGACCTAGTAAATATACAATTATTTATTTAATGTGTAGCCATCGTCTGTAATTCGACATTTAGAACTGTATTAAAGCGAATTTGTGAGTATTTCTTACTTTTGCTAAAAAGATTCAAACTCAGAAGGTGGTGGGGCCACTGCAGGAGTGGACCTTATCACAAAACCATTAATAATTATTAAATTCTGTTTAATTGTTGCTTATGCTTAACCATTCTTTACCAGAACATATTTTTTAAGCTATTGCATAGCTTTTATCTCAGACTTTGAGCGCGGCGACCGAATGTAAAAATTCCGTAACGAAAAAACCTAACACCCTCCACTCCTACCGTCACAGCTATGCGATGCTATGATAGCTTTACCGCGGCAGTCCTCGAGTGCCACACGTATTTTTTTTATTTTAATGATATTCGATGATGATTAATAATTTCATCAATGTAATTATGGAAATTTAAGTAAGTCAAATTTAAATACTAATACGAAATAAATCATACTTTTATTAATAGCAGCCTGACTTTATGAGCAAAGTTAACACATCTTACAGGAATTTCATTAAATTTCCTTATACGCTAAGCTTTACAAACTTTCGCAGTGTATGATATTCGTACTTCAAACTTCGGCTTGTAATAGATATTGCTTTTATAATACGTAGAAATTAATCTTATATATAATCTTTATTTATCTTGTACATAATATAGTTACTTTATAAATGCGAAATATTGTGTCAATATCATATTACATTGTATTCGCCTCTATTTGAACAGATTTAAGAGACACACACATACACACACAAATCTATGTAGATTGAAAAAATATTTCTTAATTGCTCCCTAATATCAAAATTTGAATGATCTTATCCTATATACATATATATATATATACATATATAGGATAAGATCATTCAAATTTTGATATTAGGGAGCAAATAAGAAATATTTTTTCATACACGTTTGACGCTGTATATTCAAAATGTATATCACTATAGTATAAAACAATGTCGCTTTCTCTGTCCCTATGTGTTGTATGCTTAAATCTTTAAAACTACGCAACGGATTTTGATGCACTTTTTTTAATAGATAGGTACTACAGTGATTTATAAGGAAGTATTTAATTTATTAGGTTTTAAACGAAGCAGGCGAAGCCGCGGGCGGTAAGCTATAGTATTATATAATGAATAATCGATATGATATGTATGAAGGTATACGTATTGGTAAACCGTATTACCCCTAATCCCATCTTGCCCCATTACGCTCACATGGGTTCTTCCATGGGTCGAATTCCGTAAGGAATTCTGTAATAAAATCTTAGTATCCATTCTGTGTTATGGTGTGAATCTTTGGCTTTTGTTCATTTTGTATTAACTAATTTGTAATGCTTTTCAATTTGTGAGAAGGGTTTTCTGGACCCTTTATTTATGCAGATTTACAACCCATATAATATAAACTGAACACTAAAAAGCACATAAGCACTAAGAAAAATTATTACGTATTCATAATTAAAGCGACTTATTTCATAAAGCGCCTTGCTTTGCAGGTATGCTCCTAACAACTTGATCGTGATGCGTGATTCGTGATGAGATAAACGGATTAAACCTGCGACGTCTGTTCCATGAACTTTGGAATTACTCTCTACCACAGATAATATAATACTATCTTAGGCCGTATTCAGAAAGAAAGCTGGAAAATTAAAAGCGCTTACCGTCGCTTGACAGTGCTGGTTCGTTCTACACAAAGGAAGCAGGTTGAAGCAGACCAAGACAAATTTTATATGGCAGCGCCCAGCACGTGTTGAAGCTTGTCGGCACCGTTCAGCGCTTATCGGCGCGTGTTCATAATATATTGTCCTGCGCGGGTTACCAGCGCTGACAAGCGCCGGTAAGCGCTTATAAGTTTCTAGCTTTCTTTCTGCATATGCCCTTACTCTGTACCACAGATAATACAATATAGTAGTACTCTGTACTAATGAATTGATATTTGCTTGCTACAATACGTATGTAATTTATGTCAAGCTCAGCGTCTCATGTATCACAGAAGCTTGCAATCTCTGGATGGTTCTTGGATGTAGATTGCAGGAATTATTTATGAAAAATTCTCAGTTTTAGGTACATTTGTACGAACAGAAACAGAACACATTTTAACAATAATACAATGTAAAACACCATTGTTATATTTTCAATACACGTTATATTTGACGACGAAATACGAATAACGAAAAAAGTAACTAATTTTACAAGAAACTCCTTCAATTGTTTTGTCCTATGAATGTCATAAAAGGCGATAGTGATAGAATAAAAAACAGTGAAATTAGGTCATATTTTTTATCTATTATGTTTCATTTTGGAATCATAAACGAAGCCTAAACTATAGTTTAGGCTTCGTTTATGATCTACCACAGCTAGTTACTAGCTGTGGCCCGCGATTTACCCGCATTGCGCCGCTCCTATTGGTATGATATCTAGTGTCCAACAGGGAAATATGTCTTCAAATCGTTCCCGTTGTTGTTGAGATTGGTATGCGATCAAGGAAACAAACACTTGAGCTTTACCTATATTATACTAGCTTTCCGCCCCGGCTTCGCCAGTGGTACCTACATGTTTAAACTATCCTATCTCTCAAGTTGGATCGAACTGCACATGGTGTGCGAATTTTATTATAATCGGTTAAGTGGTTTAGGAGTCCATTGAGGACAAACATTGTGACACGAGATTTATATATATTAAGATTTTATTAAATGGCGATTACTTGATTAGAAAGGGGGTGATAACGTGTGGTGATAACAGATTCAATTTTGCAGTCAACTAGCTAATCACGATATGTTTGAACTAAATTACGGCTCATCACAATGTGACGTTTAGTTAACGGGATTACCGTTAAATTGATAAGTTAATTTATACGAGGTAGAGGTACATTGTATTTGAAGGTAACACGGGGATGGTTTTTGTTGCAGTTTTTATTTCTTATGTACGTTTTTTTTTCTATTATACTAGAAAACACTGCTAATGAGAAATTAGTTTTTAATTATTTTGGAAAACATTTGTAATAGTTTCACTAAAATATAATTACTTACCTATTTCTAACTTTAGGTTTGTAGCTGTAGCTTGACGATCAGCGTAACTGGATTTCCAATTGACAAAAATAATGCTTGTTTCATCTGTACAAAAAACTAACAATACCGACTTTTCCATAAAAAAATAATACCTATGTAAAATAATATTGTCTCTACAACACGGTCCTCTATTTTAATATGTCGGCTGTATTATAAAACTCATTAAAAGCTCTCCGTTTGAAATAGTTAGAAACGTCCATCATATTAAGCCAGGCTGTTCCTAATAACGGTCACAATTTTACGTTCGTACTGTTTTAACGGACTGCAGATGTCGGATCTCGTCACGATCGGACTATATGTCTAGTAACAGTTGGTACAGACTCATAGTACATAAATTGGGTAGATTCAGACATAATCATTAAACTGATTTTATGTCGTTGTTAGAACTTTAAAGTCTGGATAGAGAACGTATATTATTTGATAAATGACAGAGTAGATGACTCTATCTTTCATATTCATCAAGAGTAGATATTCACCTACTCTTGATGAATTTCTTCTCTTTAATTGACTAATGAAATAAATAAATATTATAGGACAATTATTACACAAATCGACCTAGTCCCACAGTAAGCTCAATTAAGGCTTGTGTTGTGGGTACTAGGCGACGATAAATATGTATAATATTTAATAAATACATATATATAGATAATATACATAGACTAAATATTGTGGTGGCTTTTACATTTAAGGATAAAGTTTATATTTTAGATGTTGACCATTTTACGTTTTTGTTTTAAGTTGTATACATGATATATGTAATAATAATTATTATAGCTTTGATTTTATTGTGTAACTAGCTTCCGCCCACGACTTTGTACGTGCATCCCTGTTTTCCCCCGTTCCCGCAAGAATTTCGGGAAATCCTTTCTTAGCGGATGCCTACGTCCTAACATCTACCTGCATGCCAAATGTCAGCGATACGTCCAGTGGTTTGGGCTGGGCGTTGATAGATCACTATATCAGTCACCTTTGAGTTTTATATATATATGTATATAGATGAGTGAACGATAAGAAAGGATAGTAGGTATGTTTAAAATTAGTTCGTAGAGGCTTTTGTAGAGGCAGAATAAAACTATAGGTAATTCCTCACCGTTGATGACATAGTCTTTGAGTCATTTGTCAGATAAACAAAAGGATATATCTCCAAAAGGTAATAAACATTTTTTTCATGATAGCTAAATTAAGAAAAAGAGTTTTTGAAGAAAAAAACACTAGTAAGTATTGGAACCTAAGCTTGGAATATTGTTGCAAAAAAGTAAATAATTCGTTATTAGTTCGTTAAAAAGTATAACATTTGTCGTATTGAATTAAAATCGTACACTAGTAGGTATATTATTGCTAGAAAGTAATTAAGATATGAGGTTCATAAAAAGTTATATTGCGGTTTTGCATGCGATGCGCCATTAGGGTTTATGTAATTTGTCAGACCACTGATTGCACTTAGGGTTACACTCACGTTACACTATGTTAAATTCCGAAATCTTAGTAAGTATAGTAGGTTTTAAATAGGAAAAAAATGTGATACATATATAGATATTAAATCCAATTTTATTGATGACTAGCTGTGCCCCGCGGTTTTACCCGCAGTGATCCGCTCCTGTTGATCTTAGTATGATGATATATAAGCCTTCCTCGATAAATGGGCTATCTAACACAGAAATAATTTTTTAAATCGGATAAGTAGTTCCTGAGATTAGCGCGTTCAAACAAACAAACTCTTCAGCTTTATATAAAAAAATATTGACTAATTAAAAGTATAAGTAGGTATAGATGTAAGCTCCATTGGCAATTTGTTATATTATAATTGGAATTGGAATTTTGTTCAAAAAACATCTAGTCTTTACCAATCCATTAAAGCTCAAAAACTTCTTGATTTTATGATAATTAAAATGAAAAGTAAATCGATAATGTTGCTTGTTTGAAAGTATACTATTTATGTTCACTTCGTCTTTCCTTCATATACTTGTATTTGTATACAAGTCAGAAATATCCAAGTAAAGTGTAGTAAGTAAAGTGTAAGTGGCAGTCTAAAGTAATATTTCTGGTAACCCTACTTTCATAACTACACTAATATTTTATTATACATGTAAAGTAACACATTAAAGTACTTTCCGCATCATTCGTTTATTTCATTTGCATTTATTAATGCGAGTGTGCCAAAAGTGGCAACTATTAGTTAAAAGCTTTCAATTATTTGTCTAGGTAATAATGTATTTCGATATTAGTTGTTAAACGTGCAAAATGATATTAATAGTACCATTAATAATGAGGTTTTGTTCACATAAAAATATAGCCTGAAAGATAATACGCGCTTAATATCAAACGTTTTTCAAAGTGCGTTACTAATTTAAAAAATACAGTAAAATTTCTTTTACGTGGAATTTATCATGATTTTCTCTCCTCTTCGTTGTGTGCTCACCAGCACACAACGAAGCGGCAATATGAAAGAATAAATTGCTCAGTAATGCACAACAAAATATGTAGCAAAATAAAAAGTGTAGCATCCACAAATGTGTCTCATATTACATTACCGTCTCACAATAGAGTATTCCAGCTCATAAAACAGGAATATTAAAAAGACTCGAATAAATATGAAGCAGGGCCACCTGAAAAATTGCGCCATAAAAAGGCAATCCCGAAACGTGTGAACGATGAAATGCGAGCTATTTTCAATTACCTCCCTCGATGTATTGTTAAGTCATCATCTTGTTTATAAATGATTATGTGCTGCGTGTTTCTTGTATTTCTAAAAGCTTATTTATGTTTATTTTGAACCGTTTTCGCTGATAGCTGTGTGTCTCACTATTTGTTTTAGTTGAACGCTCCATTAGAAACTACAGTTGTTTTATGTTGCTATTTGCTGGATGTATTTTTGTAGGTAACTAGTTGATACACGCGGTTTCGTTTGTGATGAAGGATAAATTTTCTATTTTAAAATATTCAATACTAACTTGTTTCGTAATAATACCTACGGTGTGAAATGTTAATTTTATTTTCAGCGGCTACAAAGAAGGTCTAACTTTAATTGCTTGCATATTGTAACCTTCATTCCACGACATTCAAAACTAAATTATACGTTAAATACTGTATTTCTTTAAGGTGTAAAATAGATGCTCAAATAAAAGTACATTCCTATTGCTACTCAAAAAGGCGTAATCATCTTGAAAAATGCACAAACAGGCCCCCAGAAGTCCTCTAATTCCTTAATTTTCATAATAATCCCAGAGCTAGACAAGCAGGCTCACGGGCTTTACAGATTAGCCTGTCACCGTATAAGGCTTACCAATTCCTTGCCTTAATTGATAAGTCGGATTATCATAATGTATTTAACATGCCAGCTTCTACTAGTGGCGTGGTATTTTGGGGGTACAATAATAGTGCGCAATTTGATAGATATAGAGCATTCAAGAGTATTATTTTCTGAGGAAACCGTCACTTTGTTCTCCATGTTGAACTTATCTATTCAAATTTTATATTAAACTAGCTGTTGCCCGCAGCTTCGCCTGCGTGGAAAAGATAAAATTTCATGGTACAAACTTTCATCCCCTATTTGATCCCCTTGGGGGATGAATTTTCTAAAATCCTTTCTTAGGGGACGCCTACGTTATGACATCTACCTGCATGCCAAATTTCAGCCCGATACGTCCAGTAGTTTGGGCTGTGCGTTGATAGATCACTATATCAGTCACCTTTGAGTTTTTTTATATATATAGATAAATAATAAACTTCTGATGTTATAGTTTGATTTTTATGTTTTAATGTACGCCAGCGCACTTACGCCCTAGAGTTATATTAATTAAAGTAAGTAATATTAATGACAATATTTTAATCAATTATGATGTATCGTGTTATCGATATTATATCGATTTATACCTTTTGCCTTATAACCACCACAATTCACACAAATAACATACTGTTGCCTAGCTTCCTTTCTTCCAAATCGATAATATAATCCAACCCTACATTCGAACGCAAATCTAGCATTCGTATTGCGTACAAGTCGATTTATGTCAGCACAATGTACTAAGAACATATTCGGTGTCGGGCTCGAAGCAAATCGTTCACTTTCGGGTCCCAACAAAAGGGATTAGGAAAGGGACGGCCACAACAAAACGGAAGGGAATGAATGCCCGAGTGCGGATTATCGGCCCCCAGTGATTCTAATTTTACTCGGTTGGGGATATTGACAGGTAGACTACGTAATGTGTTTTATACAAGTTTGGCTATGCTAATGACAGTACGGGTGGAAAGTTAGTTGAATTCGGACTCTATTATCGGTTAAATTTAAATGTAGATACTTTATAAGTAACTTGGTCAATGTTAAATGCCCTAATAGGCAGTACTTACAATATTTTTTTTAATTAATAAAGTTAAAGATTAACGGTCAATTTCATGGTCAGTTTCGTTTTTCTCCAAGTTAATGGTGAATTTGTTAGAAACGGTTATTATTTCAAGCTCCTTTTGATATTGTAAATATGTATATTGTATATTAATTTTTTCTGAATATTTTTTCCCTTAACAAAATTTAAAAATAACACGGGTCTTTATTACTCTATATTATTTCATCTTGTTGTCCATACAAACACTGCTGATCGAAATAATTAAATTACTTCCCACTTTCAAATAAACCTTTAACTGCACAAATAAATAAAACTTTTTCAACGCCTCCCCTCAATATTGCAATAGATCAAACTACAAGTCAAATATATAACGACAAACAATCTGTAAACCTCTAATCGGCTTATGCTAGTATATACGCAACCTTTTTGGTGACAAAAGTGTAAAGGCGCTTTACGAAACTTGTAAACCATTACTGTCTATTACAATATGTTTTAACATAAACTAGCTTGTGGTTATGTTAAAAGTTTGAAACAGAATGGACACTAACTTCTTTACACATGATGCGGTTACATTCGACCGTATCGTAAAATAATTAAATGAAGCCATTCTGATTAAAAAAATAAATAAAAAATAGAACTTACTGCCGCATTTCTGTTTGGATTCTCTAAACCTGCTATTTTTGCATGGATAACATCTGCCCATCCATCCTTCCGAACTCCACTTTAAAAAACGAATTGTTTGCATCTAAGTAATACTGATTATTACTTGGATTCTTATATTGAGACATAGATTGCAAATGTGAAGAAAACTATGACAATATTAATTTATTACTTCAAAGCTTGTTTTAAATAAACATTCTCTTCAAAAAAAAAACACACTAAAAAGCACTTTATAGTTTATATTTTAATAAAATCTTACTAATTTGATTTTTTTATTGTTCCGTTGCATTGTTCCCGTAAACTTTATCTGAACAGTTTTCAAGCAGTAGAAGCACTGTTTTTAATTATGATCTATTTTTGCATCGGCTTTCAATAAAATCTTGATTAAATTTTTGTAAAAGTAAAGTTATTTTTACCTATCGAACGACGCAATGTAGACGGCTATGCAGGTTATATGCTGTTTTCCATGCTTCTATACTGCAAAACGTACTTCATTTGCCTATTACAATTATGTTGTAGCTGATTTTAATAATGTTCTAAAGTACAGGACGTTTCCTTAATGTTATTTATATATTTATTTCTTTCGGGTGTATTTTTTTCCGCAGTCAAATTTCTGAAACTGTACAGGAATTGGCACAGATAATAATTAGCATTGTTTTACGTACCGAGGGAAAGAGACGTAGTCACAATGTGTATCACTCTGTTTACGCAAGAAATGCAGGTACACTTGAAGACCGTAAATGGCCAAGATTAATGAATAGCAAGAAATTCTCTGTGAAGCAAATACGAATTTTCTCCTCTACTTCAACTCAAAGAGCTTCCGTTCGACATTTCACTTGATTTTGTGAATAATTTAACATTTAAAACATTTTCCATTTAGACTATGTAACAAATTGGGGAGTAGTAAGTTCTTTCGGGTGTCCAGATTTTCGGTTGTTCTATATTTAGTTGCTTTTAAGTAATAACTGACAAATTATTTTAATTTTGTTATTTATGGTATTGATCCCAAAGAAAAAAAATAATAGCATGCAAACTACCATGTCCATCATGGACTACCTATATTTATTGCTCCAAAGAGGGGTTACACGAAAAAAATACCGTACAGCCTCTAGAATATAAGAATTTTATATTTAGGCTGTTTCAGAATACTACATTATTTTTCTCGTTGTATTTTATCGCAGCAATTATGGATGTGTGCAGTATTTAATGGATGAGCAAGTGCTATACAAGAGAAAAATAACCATGAATTGCAACATTTTGTCCATTATTCATCTTGATTGTAGCGACCATATAAATAACGAAATAAATACATATATTTTTTTCTGACAAATATACACGTATATGTTTAACGAATATGTTCAATCCAATTTATTTGCTTACTTTAAGAGTCATTAAAACTAACAAAACTAGATTTAAAATATGTAACTCAATCAATAAAAACAAAAATCGAAGAACATTTGGCATACATTTTTAATCGTTACGATGTCGGCTGTATCGCAAATATTTATTTTTAACTCCAATTTATTTGTTAACTTTCCAATTTTTGAAGTCCGAAAGATTAATTGCTGTTTCAATATGATATCTGAGCAATTAAATTAAATTTTATTTTATTGAATATCTGCCTTCATAATTTCCAAAATTACATCCTAATTTATGTGACTTAAAGTTTTAAAACTACGTTCATACAGAAGGAGCAAGAAAATTAAATAAAAAAAATAACTGAATTAACTTTATAAAAAGTATATATAAATATCAATATGCATTTTCATGCTAAGCTACAAAAACAAGAACTATTAATTTAATAGAGAGTAAAATAAAATAGCTTTGGGCAACCTGTTTATTTAAAGGGAAACTTAAATTGCAAATAATATAATTATGTGGAATGAAGTTATTATAAAGAAAATAATTATATATTTAGTTGCAGATAACTAATTCTATTTACTAGATAAATATTAAATGTAATGAGTAGTCCTCGAAACGTATTTGCCACCATGTTTTGAAGAGCAATTATACTGTTTATTATATTATAATTGGCATTTAAATAATGTACCTACTATTGACGATACTTCATACATTATTGAATTATTTATTTTTATGAATTGAGTTTATTTAAGTGATGTCTATTTTTAACCGACGACCCCAAAAACGACTAAGGTTCTAAATTCATAGCGTATTTATTTATCCGTCAATCGGATTTACGATATTTATTCGCGATTTGTTTTATTTATTTATTTTTGTTAGGGATATTGTAAATACCCTTTGTATGTAGGTATCATTTTATTTATTTTCTCTTCAAAATTTCCTCATTCATGATTCATGATAAATAATTCTCTATCAAAGTGACTTTGTTGTATTCTACGTAGTTATAGAACTACATACAACAAAGTCGCTTTCTGCTGTCTGTCTGTCTCTATGTATGATTACGATTAGATATCTAAAATTACGCAATGCTGATATCAAAATGATACAGTTTTTTTAACGATAGTTATTCACGGAAGTTTGTGTCTTTAATATAAAACCTGCATTACAAAGTAGTCTATTATGTATAAGTATTGCACGTGCGAAGCCGGGTTGCACAGCTAGTTGATAGCAAATACATAAGTTCGAGGATAAACAACATACGTGTCGGTTTCTTAATTAAAAGGTTTCCTGTAATCTCGAGTGTTAACCACGGTTCTGGGTGAGCAATTTAATGGGCTCTCTACACAAAGGGCAGCGTTGGGCGAGTAGAGGCAATCACGATAGTGTAGAGCGCCTGAATGTCTTTGATCGGCCGTCATTGTAGATGTTCATAATCGCCGTAAAGGCGACAAACATCGACGATCATTTGTTGGGCCAACGCTGCCCATTGTGGAGAGGGCCCATAGAACCCAATGATCTTCTAAATATATCACGCTTCATACAAGTGACCAATCCATTAGAGGTGTTAATATATTACCAGCCGGTATTAGTTACACGTGAGTTTGCGGGGTTTTTACTCGTTTTTGTTGGCTCAAAGGTTTGTAAGTGATTAATTTTAACAGGGAAGTAGATTGCGTACGTTGTAGAATTATTTTTGGGTAAGTTTTATAGAGGGTTTCATATTTAAATAATAATAATCAAGTGTGTGAAATCAATTTAAACCTAACCTTATCAGTTTTCAGTCAGCTAGAGAGCTTGTAATATTATGTTAATCCTTATTATTTACTAATAGATATTTGAAGATGTTACTAATATTACATCCCACTAAATACTCTAGGTACCTATATATACATATTTCAAAGTAGCAGTAATTACTGCAGTAATTTATATAAACATCAGTTCTCTTAGAACAAGAGACTTTCTCAAAAACTGTTTCAACAGACTGAAATTCACAACTCCCGATCTGAGTTTAATGGTGAGTTACGAACTAACACACACGCGTGTAAACATGCTGAACTAGTTTTGATTAGTGTTTAGTGTCAGTGAAACTGTCAAGGTGGAGATTACTTGCTTGTTGCGAACAATACGAGACTTTCTTGTAAACTTCCCTTTATTTTTGGTTATAGTTTTGTCCGTGTTCTATTACCGTGCATTGTTAGTTTATGATGTATCTATTAATTTATGTTTTGTATATTTAAAGAAAACTACATATTTGGTTAATTATATATTTTCTGAAATTCCTCTTTTCGTTTTGTATAGTAGTATATAGAAATTCCTCTTTTACATAAGGGACTGTGATTTGCAAAATATGTAGAGGTTTTTAATAAAACCGATATATTTTTACTGCAAATAGTAATGCGTACTCCAAAATTTCATAATAACTTACATAATTAATATACAAGCTTTCATCAGAATCGGTGATTCTTGGAAATTTGACGAAAATATGCTTATTAAGCAATTGGTGGAATTATTTGTAATTAAATGTTTTGCATTTAATGACTTTTATTTCAAGTTTTTTTTTCTAATATTAATTCATCTTTTTGTCTAAAATCAATTTTATAAATAAAACGTTGAATTACGATTGGCTCAGGGAATTCCAAAATTGTTTATATTGAACCCGCCGAATTCTCCAAGCTGTCAAAGTTTTTCTAGATTGATTTATTAGAAAATTTTATGAAAAATCTCGTGACAAATTTTATAACTCCGCCTGTTATTTAACTTCACAATTATGAAACTTTTGTACGAAGATTTATAAAGTTTTTTATTCGACAACAACATTTTTTGTAAATCGTTAATGGTTAATATTACTTTGTGTTTTACTATAATTACTTTTTAATAAATATGACGTTATAAAAATTGATGGGTCATGTGAGCGATGGTAAAGTTTTAAAAGGTGCGCGGAAACCTTTGATGTATTTCTAAACGTTATTAATTTATTATGACAAAAGTAAAGTAAAAACGAGCACAGTCTCTATATAGAGCTAAGCTAGGAATAAGAAACCTATTCTGTTTGGTTTCCTATTCATAGTTTACAGAAATGAGTTAAAACTCATTTCAAGTAAGTAATCATTTTTATTAATTTCAAATTATTTGAACGACTTATTTCATCGTAATTCGTAAGTATTTTTTTTATTTACAACGTTTGTTTACATTTTTACTTATTACAAAAGTTTGAATCCACAAAATAAACATGATTAATGTAACAAAAACTTACTGGCAAACACAGCATACAAAAACGTTAAACCAGTTATCTATAATTTATAGTATCCTATCCTACTAATATTATAAATGCGAGTTTGTGAGGATGTGTGTGTGTTTTTTACTCTTTCACGCAAATACTACTGAACCGATTACAATGAAATTTAGCACACATACAGAGGGTAACTTGGATTAACACATAGGATAAGTTTTATCCCGGAAATACCACGGGAACGGGAACTATGCGGGTTTTCCTTTGAAAACGCGGGCGAAGCCGCGGGCGGAAAGCTAGTCTTTAATATTTCGGGCGATATTGGAGTAAAAAAAAATACTCGTGTAATCATTTCCTACGGATTGAATATTTAGACAAAACACCGACATTACATAAAAACATGCCTCAAAAAAGCAAAATGAAAAGGTAAACCGAGAACCTTCTTATCGAGGACAGAGTTAATATTTCCACAGAAGCACTACCAAAATCGATATCGGCAGGTAAACACGACAATCGCGAGTTTCTAAGGAATATCGGATGTCAAGTTGTTTACAGAAACCCCTTAACGTGACTCGATTACTCTCAATCCGAATCCAGTGTAATCGAAATCCGGGTCTATTCTAACTGGCCGAGATTGGAACAAGAGCTCAAAACTTTGACGTTCCGATAATAATGTTCAAATATCATGTTTTTATTTCAAGAACGGTTGCTTTAGCTTGATGGAAAAAAGGCTTCCTTTTGAATTACGGGAATCAAGTGACTTGGTGTAACTCTTGAGTTATGGTTTTTTGAGTGAGTATTCATGTTGTTGTATCACGCAGTTGTATAAAACACATAAAACAAAAAAATGTGTGCTTGTACTAGTGTACACACGTAAGAAGTGAAACTTCTTCATGACCTTATTTTTCAAAAAATAATTTACTGTATGCAACTTTACAGAAATACGTCGATCGAATCACGCGTGGTAGGGATAAGAAAAAGATGGCGCGTAACGGAAAAATGTCACGCGTAACGAAAAAATGTTACACTAATTTTTTTTCCAACCTCGATAAAGAAGTTTCACTTCAATTAATTAACAAACGATTAAGTACCTATTCGTCTTAGATCGTTTATTCAATACATATAAGAAAAAAAATCGTTCTGAGATTATTGCGTTATTAAACATTCCCCAACGTCGTACAAAATTTCTGAAATACCTAACAGTTAATATTGAATTAGTTTATTTGCTTATTACTTTTTTATTAAGATTATAAGCTTGATATTTGATAACTGCATCATGAGTCTACTAACGTAATGCTTGAGAATATACGAATGAATATAGCTAGCTGTGCCCCGCGGCTCCGTTCCTTTTGGTCTTAGCGTGATGCCTATAGTCTTCTTCGATAAATGGACTATCTAACACCGAAATAATTTTTCAAATCAGACCAGTTTCTGAGTTTAGCGCGTTCAGACAAAGAAACAAACTCTTCAACTCTACAATATTAAGTATTGATATATTATCTATACATATAATAAATCTGTAGAAGGGTCAATTCTGTACATTGAAAATAGTGAAAAAGCAGGGGGTGTTACTGGATCGATACCAAACCCAAATATGTGATTAAAAAAATTTTTGTCTGTCTGTCTGTCTGTCTGTCTGTCTGTCTGTATGTGAAGACATCACGTGAAAACTAACGGTTCGATTTCGATGAAACTTGGTATAATTATACCTTATTATCCTGGGCGTAAAATAGGATACTTTTTATCCTGAAAAAATACGAAGAAAAAAAATAATCTTAATTTTTCAGTTTTATCCATAGACGTTGTTCTGTAGAACAGCGAACACACGTTGGGTATTATTATAGGCCTAGCCGTATTTGAGTCCAATAGATATTTATAAGATGTTATTGTCAGAGTTACTCAAAATGGAGAAATAGACCATCCACGCGAAGACCGACATCCGCGCGGACGGAGTCGCGGGCGGAAGCTAGTATATAAAATATATTATGATTTTACTGTATAGTTATGTGAAAATCGTAATGAAAATCATTTAATTTATTACCAAAAGGTAACAAACAGAAGATACAACAATTCTCATAATAATGAGCTTTATTTTGGGCTAAATAAAGATCAGGAAAGATCGTAATTTTTTGTTTATTTTTTTTCAAGAGGGATATGCTACATAAATAATTGCAAATATAAATTTACAGGTATAGAACCAGCAGGCAAAGAAGGAATAGTCGTAGGCTGGGGTCGAACATCAGAAGGCGGCCAGCTTCCCGCCATCGTACAAGAGGTGCGGGTACCCATCCTGTCTCTACAACAGTGCCGCGGTATGAAGTATCGAGCTTCACGTATTACTAATAACATGGTGAGATTTTTTATCCTATCCTTCCTATCCTATCCTACTAATATTATAAATGCGAAGTTTGTGAGGATGGATGTGTATGTGTATGTTTGTTACTATTTCACGCAAATACTACTGAACCGATTACAATGAAATTTAGCACACATGTAGGGGGTAACTTGGATTATCACGGATAGGTTTTATCCCGGAAATCCCACGGGAACGGGAACTATGCGGGTTTTTCTTTGAAAACGCGGGCGAAGCCGCGGGCGGAAAGCTAGTGTTCAATAAATCCACAAACATTTCTTCATACCGATAAGGAAATTGTTATGGAAAATGTCATTATTCCAATTCCCATTTTCTTCCTGTCCTGAGGGATCAAACTCGTACGTATTCTAATTTCTTAAGGCGGGTTGTGGAATCGTTTACGATTTTCACTAAAATATTCTGCCTTTCAATTTAAATATTTAATTAAAGGATTCTAAGTAGACGTAGCTCTTATTCATACATAATTTAATTTAGTTCATAAACCCTTATATGTGAGGTATGTTGGTAATTTAACGTTTATATGTTCTGTTAATATCATTAGGATGTGGATTTATTTGTATAGGTTTTAATGGTTTCTATAGAAACACGGAAACATGATTTTCTAATTAAATATACACATGAGGCGGTTTCATTCAGAGTGAGCAACCTCGCATATTCCACGCGAAGCAGCTTGGTCAGTGTGGACGTGACTCGGCCGAGGAAAGCGAAGGCACACGCTGCTTGCTCTGTGTGGACGGTGTGGGCCCACCTTTTGATGATTTTTATAGCACAGACTAACAAAATGTTCTGTGAGAATACTTTGTGACAACGAAAGAAATCATCTTAATCCGATAATTCATTATGTCTTTTTATATTAGAAAAGTTGTGAACAGAAAACTTAACAAATGTTTTAAATGAAACACGAATGTTTAGCTTTTCTAGTGTGATCTATTGTAGATAATTCTAGCAGATACAATGTAGTATCTAATTTACGCTCCTTTGTAAGATTATTCCAAATTTGCGTGAATGGAAGCGACGTTGATGATGAAATGTAATTAAATCAATTAATACCAACATCAAGTACATGCCGTAATGCCAATTAGAAACTATTACGGCAAATCTATAACAATATTGTGTTGCATAATTATATGTTTCACTGTTTCAATGGTGGAGATTAGAGATACGTGTTTAATTAGCACGTTAGTCGAAATATAGATTCTGATTTTAACAAACAAGTTAATTATTAAGTTTGTTTGTTAAAATCAGAATTTATAATATATCGAATCTTTTAATTAATATATCCGAGATCCATGAATTTTTATTTTAAACTATTTTTATCTCAGACTTTTAGCGCGACGACCGAATGTAAAAATTCCGTAACGAAAAAACTAACGCCTTCCACTCCAACCGCCACAGCGATGCGATGCTATGCAATAGCTTTACCACGGCAGTCCTCGAGTGCCACACGTATTTTTTTTATTAGAACTCCAGCAATTCTTTCTTCAACTTCGTCAAATATAAGCGCTTTTGAATAACATTATCGATAACCGTTATCGATATTGATATAATAACATATTATTTCATGTTCATGTTTCATGTTTTCTTATTGGTAAGGTGTATTCAAAACTGCTCAATGGTAAATCATGTCTAATTTCGAAGGGAGGTATTATTTTGTTTCTTTCCATGCCTTGCGCTACCATCAAAATGTTATTTTGGAAAGCTTACGTGGGCACAATATTTTGTATATTACGCGGAGGCTTTTTATTTATTTTTATGGATCTAATCCGTACTCCGTGGATTGTGTTTCTCTCCGTAAAATTAATAATCTCGCCTTCATTTAATGACAAATGTTCTTCATAATATTGTCGTGCGATACTAGTCGCGGACGTGAAGGATACCGGTAGCGTAGTGTGCGAGCCTACATACAAATGTATGTGAGATACTCCGCAGCGACTAGTCTCCGAGACTTGCAGGATACTTGAATCGCCTATGCGTATCGTAATGGGAGAAGGGCCTAACTCAAATACTACAGTTCTGTGACTACAGTCTAAACAATGATATAGTCTCTATCATCGTGATAAAAAGTTACTGTAAAATATCATTGTAATAAAGGCATGGAAATATTTAGATAAATAAGTATATAACAACTCTATTTACTAGGTATATCGTAAATATTATAACGCCAATTATGTGGGACGATAACTATCCCATTATGGAAACCTATTATTATCCTAAATTATGATTTTAAGTATCCGCCCACATCTTAAAGGGCTTATAGACCAAAATAGTCAATAAGATTCCTGATAGAGTGGTCTGAAAGTCTATTTTTAACTCAACTGGCTTTTTATAAAATTCAATAAATCATAAATGTCTAACAGACACGCTGATATCACTGATATGTATAAAAAAAAGACGTGTGGCACTCGGGGACTCTCGCGGTAAAGCTATTGCATGCTATGCCTTCAAGCCACCTCCGTGCCCGTCGGAGTGGAGAGCGTGAGGTTTTTTCGTTACGGAATTTCTCGATTCAGTCCCCGCGCTCAAGGCCCGCGATAGAAGCTATGCAATAGCTTAATAAAATGTTGAACGTATAATTTAAAGGTCTATGTTACAGTTAGCGCTTGGTGTACGTACCTTATATGTTTATTTTAATAACATTCTATAGGTAAAACTGTACCAGGATTGGAAATCCTTTTAAAATCGTTTACGCAAACAGTATGATTTGAATAAAAATACTTTTCTATACTTCATTGAATGGAGATTATAATGGACTTTTTGTCGAAAGAATTTATCAGCAGATATTATGTTTAAGCATCAATCATTCTGCCGCCAACCGCACCTTTGTACCATCCATGAAAACCGTTTAAGTTTCAGTTGATGTATTCGTTGGGCTTTTAGTACACTTGAGAGAGGTTTTATAGGCATCAATATTCAATAACCTTTGTTCTTTGACAGAAATATTTTGGGCAGTTTACACGCGCTTAGTGTGTGGCGCTAGTAGAGTCACGAGTTACAATTATTGCCATGCTAGTTTTTTCATTAGTTCTTCACATTGTATGTATTTAAATATTTAAAACTTGGTTAGAATTAATTTAATAAAATGATTCTAGTCCTATTTCTATGTACAGTTTTAATGCGATAGGTTAGATATTTTTTGCAGTAGTTAACCTATTTCAATATTAGTGCATTACAGATTTTTTTTTCAATTGGAACAGTTAAATTGTGTTGAATGCCTTTCTAAGGCGAAAAATAAGTTTACAATACCGATTCAAAACAACCTATGATTACTTATTTAAAATCAACACAAAGAAGACACCTTAATAAAGAATTATAACTGATCCCTTCACTGGAGCCAGTCCCTGAATGGCTATAAACTTAAACTATAATAGGCCTGTTTCAGAGCGATACCTTTTCCGCAACTTACGCAAGTACGTGATCAGACCTTTACAAAATAAATAAATGACTTTCCTCCCTTTTTACTGATCCCATAAAACAACGAGTGACAGCGGCCTATCTTTACATCGATACTAATATTTGCTTTATGAAGGTTGCTTTGGTCGAAATATATTGTTAAAGAGAAACGTTTACGACTTGTTTCAATACTTACAGATACTTTTTCTTGATAAAGATTTGCAAAACAAATAACGAGGTACAATAAGGAAATTGCGCTTGTAATATCTAAATGGGCCAATATTAACAGAATGTAAATATTTTCCTTTTTCTTCTTTAATTTTCTTGATTATCTTAAAGTACTGTAAAAACTTTTTGTTATCATAAAAATTTTAATCGATAAGCAGCATGGCTTGTCTCTATATCTTGATAGAGATTCACTTAATATAAAAATCGTAATTTATTATATTTTCTGTACGTCACCAATATCATTACTAATGTTACAAACTTACAAAATATATATAACTATCTGCTAGTAACATTTCCTATCATATACGAGTTAATTTAACTCTGAGGAAGTTAATTGGAGTATATTAATATCGGCTGCAGATAAACTAGAAGTTAGCGTTTGATAAGCTAGCTCGTTAGCTGCCATACTCATACGTGCTTAGTGTAACCGTTGTACTTATAGCTATGTAGTACGTAAAATATTCATTTATATGCTAGTTATGGATAGTTATGTAAACGTAGCATTCTGTTATTAGTGGTTTGGTTGCATGATAGTGTTAATAAAAAGGCTGAATGGATGAGATATATAGAAACTTGTAATTGAGTATTTGAATGAAATTTTTTTTTGTGATAAATGGAAAGATTATATATTAGTTTTATAACAAAACTGTTTTTATTTTTATTTTTTTTGCAATAATTCAAAAGTTATTTCAAAATAAAAATTAGTCTTTGAATCCAGTACCGAAGACACGCCGACAACTCGCGAAGCGTCACCCGAGCGCGTGTGACGTCATAATGTTAGTTTTCACTCATTGCAGTTGATAGAAAAATAAATATAGTTTGAAAAACTAAACAGGATAATAAGATAAATGCATGAAATTATTGTATTGTTACCGGGTTTTTATAAGTATACAAAATTTAAATTAAATCCGTCGGTTTATAGTGGGTCTAAATCTAATCGAAATGAGAATTGGTTACTTACAAACATATGTTTTAAGCCATGGTTTTAAGCTGATCCTGGCGATCCTTATCAGTATAAAAGGATAAAATTTATGATATTATTGTATTGTCATCGGACCTTGATAAGTGTTCAAAATTTGTGGGTCAAAATCGGGTCGAAACTTCGAAAGGAGTCGGTTATATACAAACATACAGGTGGCTTCACCTAATAAAAGCGTGTTAATAATAAATACAGTGTTTTGATCCATTTAATTTTGTTCTCATTATTAAATTACATATTTATTATATTAATTGTTAATTATATTATTTAAATTTATATTAAAAATGGCGAACCTCAAAAGTTATCGTTTTGTACCATTTTGTACGAATACTACAAAGGCAACTCCTGACAAAAATCGGTGATCATAAAATAATATATCAACATCAAGAATATTATTTTCGTAACTAACTAACTAATTCGGAACCAACAAACAAATCGCATCTTAGCAATAAATTTTCAATATTATTGTCTAGTTACGTGTAATAGCCGTAAACGCTATGTACTTAATAGCTATAACATTATTACGTCACAACTATGGTGACCAGTCATGGCGCGTTTGTAGTCACGTGATTCTAATTTAAATTTCATCAATTTTTAATTGCTTATAATAAACGGAAAAAAATTATTTTTGAAGTTATTTTCATTAAATATCAATATTATTGATAATAAAGTTTCAAAATACATAAAAAAATCAATAATTTTTTTTTATTCAAATACTCAATTGAACTTAATCTCTATATTTATACTTTCGATGTTCGTCATAGTACTTAGTCTATTAAAGTAGTAGTTACAAAAATTCTAATCCAGTTCAAAAATTACAAAAATTATTCAAAACATAATGGGAAAACAACAAGGGAATTCGTCAATTCGAATAAAAAACTCTTAACACAAATTGTATGCGTACGAGCTTTAAAACTCAACAATAACTAAATAAAAAGAAAATACATTTTTTCAGTATCCGTTACCGTTCACAAGAGTTTTCATCTTATCGTTTACAAGTGATAAATTGAGCTCGGGTGCAAGGTGTGACGTATCATGCAGTGTAAAATTGAAACTGCTGCTCGGTAGGGACGGACTCCACGAATCAGGGGCTCCATATATACTTTACAGTATGATCACGTATTGACGATAAATTCGTTTTCAGGTTCAGTTTCATTTATTTTGTGAATGAACTATCGGATTATGTACGAACCAAGGTACGAACTTTGGTCTTTTGATGTGCGATCGTTAAGTCATTCCACGAATTTTAGCTTGGACTAGTTTTACGAAGTTAGAATTTATAACAATCTCAATTTTATATGTATAATTAAATTCGTTTCATAAAGGTTTTTAGAATGTGACCTAGATCAATATTATTAAAATTAGAAGAAATTTTTGATTGAAAAGAGAAAAGACGGAAATTATTTTTGTTATTGCTCGTTTTTATCAGAAAAAATTAATCAAAATCGATCACCAATATATAGAAGTATAAAAAATAATGTTAGAAATACAATAATCAGTTTTACAATAGATGTCTTTTCAGTCTTATGTCTTTCTATAAATAAATATTGAGGATTTGTATATTTTAACCAAATTTTATCCTAAGAAGTATGTCGGACAGAATTTAAAAAAATCTCATTATCAAGGGTCAATACATTTGAAAGGCAATTATTTTTCAGACTCTAAGGACATTTGAGAAAGTCAAAGAGCTTATTAAAACAAAAAATTGGCCCTACTCAGCCCAACTCAGCTTTAATGTAAATTACTTTTTACATTGAAATGAATTGAGTAGGTAATATATTATATTTTATACTTACATGAAAGTCTTGAATAAAATTGCATTTTGAGTTATCGTATATTTTTGGTTTTTGTAGAATCGTTAAGTTTTTCTTTTTACTATTACCTCTATAGGTATTCCATAATAAACTTTTATGCATTTTAATGCGTTCTTTAAGAATGATGCTCGCCATTATGTCGCTCGCTATGCCATTATTATCGTAGATAATGTGTTTATCTCTAACTTAAATTTTGAACATGAATAGCTTATACCTAGCGATAAATTCGAATGAAAATTTAATTAGCTTCTTATTTATTTTCGTTTATTGTATTATATTATTTTTATTATATAAGGACCCTGTAGGAACAAAAATCGGCGCTGAGTGCCACGTCGCGTACAAAGGAATAAGATATAAATTGAAAACAGAGTAGAGGATCTAGACACAGAGCGGGCTGATCGCACGTGTTGCTTGTAATTTTCCAATTCACGAGAGTATTGCCTGGATGTATCTACTGAAGTTTTACTCTGTGGATATCTGTGATGCAAGATAGTGTTTATGGAAGCATTAGTTTTATGGAATGTTCTAGATTGATCTGTGGGAATTTTTGTGCTTGAATTACAGGTTTAACACTGAAAATGTACGAAAAAAAATGATAATTTTGAAATGGAATGTATGATTATATCACAGTAGCAAATTTCACCAATATGACCATTCTGTTAATTGAATAACAATTATTCACCATTTATAACACCAGTAGAGTGGCACATGCTATTCAAACAACTCCAACGAGACCATCAAATCAAATTATCACACATGTGTATTACATATTGAATATAGTTTAAATTGTATTTCCATCAATTAGAATATATTATATCAGATGTACCACAGATACACAATGATTACCCCGTGAAATGATTATAACCAGAGATAATATAATACTATGTTATAACCATATCATTTGCATGAAAATAAACCATTCGATTGCATATTGAATGTTAGAACTAATGACTGAATTACGATCCAAATGCGGGCTAAATATAGTTGTTTATCATAATAAATTGGGAGTTTGTTTGGAGCGGAAATAATAAAGTTTTGTTAATAACTAGCTGTGCTCCGCGGTTTTACCCGCAGTGCTCTGCTCCTGTTGATCTTAGCGTGATGATATATAGCCTATAGCCTTCCCCGATAAATGGGCTATCTAACACCGAACTAATTTTTCAAATCGGACCAGTAGTTCCTGAGATTAGCGCGTCTTCAAACAAACAAACAAAATCTTCAGCTTTATAAAATTAAGTATAGATTTGTATTGCGGTGCCGACAGCTGGTACGTCCATTCAACTCAAGAGAACTTAGGAGGCCAGTCACAGGAAATCGTAACAATGGGGTAAGGTGCATTGGGATAATTCCGGCGATTGTGAAAGTACGTTACGTTATATGTTAAATTATTACCTAACTAGTGATTGATTAAGGAAATATGTATATTTACACGCGCTTAGTGTGTGGCGCTAGTAAAGTCACGAGTTATGAACATTTATATTTATATTTATTCCTTCACGATACTTACAATAAAGCGATGCTCTAAAGTAGTGTTCACATTATTTGGTGTCTCCGAAATTACTCCACATCTGAAAGTGTCCGAGATTCTCCCAATGTACTTTATATCCCACAAATACGTACGTAAGATAACGTTAAGATTTTGATTTTATACACGATGCAAAAAAAGCAGCCGAATTACATTACATCGAGCGAAAAAGACTTTATTCGATTTTATGACCTTTTCAAACTACACTTATTAAAGGTTTGCAAATAAATAAATACTCAGTTAAATAAAAAGAAAACACATACATTTTTTTCTGTTTAATATTTTATACTATGCTGTATCTCTACCCAGATGTTTGTATAATAAAATAGCTTATAAAGGTATTTTTTGTTTGCAGATTCCCAAGCACCGTCCCGGCATAAATAGGTACACATTCTAAAACAAATATTAGAGCAAATAGAAAGAGCTTACTTAAGGTTACACGGGTTACGCTTACTTGCTAATACTATTTCTATTTCGGAGAAATTTACTCAAACTTCAATTATAGAAAATAAAAGGACTTCAGATGATTTCTTTGAAAATTTAATCACTGTACGATTCAACCATTTTTTATTAATGAAAAACTTTTAGAAAATATTTTTGTAAAATACATATAACATATAAATAGGGTAGTATATTGGTGTTAAATAATTCAACAACTACCAGCAACATCCAAACAAAACTGACTTAAATTTAGCAGTCCAAAAGGGCTTCGCCCGTGATACACATACCATGTTGAAGATAAGCCTTATAACGCACAGTGATCATACATTTCCAACAGTTAAATCATTTTTGAATTCGGTTATGTAGTTTCCAAGATCAATAAGACGACTTTTTCCGTGTACACTTAGGTTTAAAATTGTCCTCTTTCTGTATCGCAATTACATACCTGAATATATTTTTATTGGTTGATAATTGACCCTAAGACCTTAGCAACAAGTAAGTCAAACGTATAGTCTCATATTATACTAAATACGTACAGAAACAGACGTACAAATATACTAAATACGTACATACAGAAACAGACCTACAGAACAAGTGTGCCAAGCTCCTTATGTGTCGTACAAGGGATGAATGTAGCCGTAATGACAGAAGGGTCGACGTGAAATGCTGATGCCTGTGAATGACCGTCTCCACACGAGTTTGAATATCAAAGACGACGATTAACATATCTTGATTGCTCTACAGAATATGCCTTCTGCGGTTAACGTATTTACACAGCGTTGCTAACGTACGTGGTTTTACTGTGATATAAAACAAGAGTGTTGGGGAATATGAAGATAAATTTTCCTGGACGTTTTAATCGATGTTCTGTAATAGTTTTCTGTTCTCATGTAAGCTGAACTTTTGTTAAGAAAATAAGACGTGACTCAAAAAAAATGTATTTATTTTTTAAACCTCAGTGGTTTTTTAAGTCACAACTGTACACTTATGTTTGTAAACCTTATTGTTTCTGATAATAAATAAAAAAAAAAATAAAAAAAAAAAAAAAAAAAATTAAAAATTAAATATTGTGAAAACAAAACAGTAGTTGGAACTGGACTTTTATTCATTAAACCCTTGACTTTATTCAGGGTCATCACCAACCTGGTTGTCAAAATATTAAACTCCCTGTTTCTTTATAAAATGCGTTATTTCTTTTTAATATTTAATGTAAGGGCGCGTTCCCACTATGTCGTAACGACTAATTTATCGTTCGACGACTGTCGTCTCTACCTGTTCCCATTATAACGATTGTTTGTCGTCAAAATTTTTTATCGTTTAGCGACTGTCGTATCTAGCTGTTCCCATTGGATCGCGACGACATTTTATCGTTTCCTGGCAGTCGCTTTGTCGTTTACACATCATCAGCAAGCTACAAATCTAGTCGCCTCTGCGTTCGCTTGGTGATTACTAGTGCGTTTACTCTCCTGAGTTCAATGGACGTCATAGAGTTGCCGTCCACGATTTTTTATCGTTTTACGACTGTCGTGCTTGCCGTTCCCACTGACACGACAAAGTGTCGTCACTGCAAAAACTGTCGTAGACGACATTAAATTGTGTCGTTCTAAATGTGAACACCTCCATTTAAACATATAAGCCACGACACTTAAAACTACACGATTATCTTTCGTCACGACACGGTGGGAACGCGCCCTAAAAGTAAGAGTATCGGCGAAAAATGAAATTGGTTAGCTTTATGAACATATTTTTATTACATATTATATTTAACGTCGCAGAAAATACAGTTAATCCATTTTATGGAACGATCATTTTCTTATATCTTTAAAGAATAATGGCTTTTATATTACTTTATAGTATAAAGCTTAATACTACATTAAAATCTTATTCTAGTACCAGTTATAGGTACACAATTATTACAGTTGTCTTAATATACATAAATATCATACGTTTATCTTAATTATATACCGTAAAACAAATTTCATTATTTAAATGTTTTCGTTATTACAACAGAAGATTTTAGTATGTTTAATAATCGTTATACTGAAGCTAGTAATATCCTCTGTATGATGTTGGTATCATAAATATACCATTAACTACATTAAAATAACATTAGAAGTAAGATTTCAATCTCTTTAACGGCTTACTAGAATTTGATGAGTGTTCTTGTTCAAATGTTTGACCAGACATAAACTTCTTTGCAACTTCACACATACATTGAAGATTTTATTATATTAGAATTACATTTTATTTTAGTGTTCTCTATAACGTATTTCAATAAGAGTACAAAAAAATGTTCAAATTGCGACAAATTGATCCATTGTTCAGAATTTTCAGAAAGAGGAATTAAATAATTCAATGCATCCTTCTGCTATATTGGTGTGCACTATGTGTGTTTTATTTAGGAAAATCTATTGTATGAAGAACACAGAAGTAATATACAAAATATGAAATACCAAAAATCAATGGGATAATAAATCGCTTTCCAATTTTGAAGGGCCTGAATGAGATGAGATCGATGAGGTAGGATTAGGGACCCAGTAATTTAGTACGAAACACACCCCCTTAAATTTCCATGAACCAAGCCTTTTACAGCTCTTAAAATTGTTTGTTGTCTATTAGGATGTTACAATCTAAATGTAAAATTTTCCGTGTTTATAATCGGCCTGCGACGGAAATTGAAATCCAGATTTATCTCGCCCTGTTTATTTCACCAAAGCAATATCCTAACAAAATCAATTATTTTTTAATTGTTTCACGCTTCGAAGTGTTTTTAATTAATTATAATGAGACTTTTCATTAAATGACTTGTTTAATCTTCCGCAGTTAAAGCAGTTCGGGGAAAATATGAGAATAATTACTTTCTTTTGGTTTATATTATTTGTAATAGGAAATAAATTCTCAGAACAACTAATAGATAAAACAAGGGGATCAATTTGGATTGTAAGTCGCTTGCTGTTGGCAGTTACATTATAAGTTAGTTATATTTCTTGAGCAAGCCCAATTACCTGTATTATCTGTTTGTGTTTTAGCTATAAACGAACATACAGGTTGCACTATTGTTTGGGACTTCCTGATATTTTTTTCTCTTTTCCTATTACTTCTGAATTATAGATTTTCAGGAATGCTGGATTTGTTATCAATACATGAATAATAGAATATTATTAAAATATTGGAATTCTCAATAGATAGCGGGAATCAACACACAGCACAATTTTGCAATTCAGTCAAAAGTCACTTCAATTTGTTAATTTCATTTGTAATAGTCCCAATAACATTGGCACTTTATGTTCAATATAAAATGATAGAAATATACGAACAGTTTTCAACGCTGTATCGTAACAAAAAATAATTAATATCGCATAGTAGTTGTATATGTCTCATCGCTGGCAGTTTGGATAGTCGCCAGGGTATTACTATCAATGATGAATTTTTCATTGTCGATAAGTCTTCGCTATCGTCCTTTTAAAATGGCAATATTTTAGTAATTTATAT
The DNA here is from genome assembly GCA_907164685.1 of Colias eurytheme. NCBI lineage: Eukaryota > Metazoa > Arthropoda > Insecta > Lepidoptera > Pieridae > Colias > Colias eurytheme. The sequence continues at coordinate 3,428 of CAJQZN010039333.1, read as the reverse complement.
CTGCGACCGTAACTTAGGAATCTTGTGAGATATTTTATAGAATGGTTTGCGTTATTTGAATATTTATAATTTTTTGGATACTCAAGACATTAACCGTACATAACATGGCTTATCAAATAACTTGTATCAAAATTTTCAAATAATAGAACGAGCACAACAGTTTAGAGCTGAAAAACAAGAGAGCAACATCTAACAAGATAGCAATGCACTATCCAATAAAAATAATTGTCATCCTCCTGTTGAATTTAATTAAAGAACACATCACACATCTTCACGAATAATGTCAAAGAATGTTCTATGTGTCGTAAAATAAACTGTTCTTCTAGAAAATTCTAGCTCCGCTCCGTACAAATGTTTCAAACAAAATACCTAATATGTCAAAATGGTGCAGTAACACATTATGTGGGTAGACGTAAATTGTGCAGGTCTGTTGGGCGGAATAGAATTACTTGGAGCCCGGCATTAACTTGCGGCATGGAAAGTGCGGCCATGTTTGCAACAAAATGTAATCGAGCCTTTAATTACATTATGAGCGAACATTCCGATTTTAAACTGCGAAAATTACGACCTAAATGGAGGTTCGATAAAGTAAATTGTGATTAAGTTTAAACGGTTTATTTTAAACGGGTCGGCTCATAATTCGACTGTTGTGAAGAGTTAAATCCTGTTACACCGTTTATTTACGGGATGATGATTTGTGTTCCTATATGTATAGTTAAATACTCTCCTATTGGATGATACATAATGGATACATAATAAAGAAGCGTTGGTTCTATAAAAAATTATAGACGACTAATGAGGCATATGAAAGGAAATATGTTTCTGTCTTTCGCCATTTAAATATTAACGTTAAGGCTGCAGTCTAGCAAAATTGCGTTTTCAACAAGTTATTTGACAATTTTTTCCCGGCTAATGAAATGATAAACTGAATTTTTTTTTCTTGTTTATCAATTAGTGTTATATACGCAATGCGCGTGAATTTTTTCACATTTATAAAGTTACTTTCTGTTACCTTAATCAGGCCTTCAAGATAAGTCTCTTTCCCCCAAAATCATTTCGAGCTAAGTTTGTGCACTCACTACGTTGCAACCGATTACAATTTACATAATCTGATCAGCGCATTATTATCCTTATATAGTCGTTATTAAAAACTGCTGAATACAATTGCCGAAAAACTTATGATTTTCTTAATTAGAGCGTTATAAATTCATTAAATTTCCCATTTTTTGCCTTACAAAATCGATTGATAAATACTGCTAAAAGTTATTTTTTCCATTAATTTATTCGAGTTGGTTGAAGACCAATGAGTATTAATCCTTTAAATAAATTTTTTTTTGAATTTTGATAATTCTTTAAATATTAAAAAAATATTTAAAATAATAAGGAAAAATCCTAGCGAATTTCTTTAGTCGCGCTCCTTGGGCCGGAGCGTTCTGACGTGTGCTCTACGCTCGATTTTCCTTCATACCGAAGTGAAAGTTGCTCTACTTCATTAAATTTAATATTTTTGTTAATTGATTATTTTTATCTTAGTTTTGTGCAAATATTCGTATTTTTAAACATTTGATTTCGATATGGAAAATAAACGAAAAAAATACGCGTGTAACTACTAGAAAAAAAATTATCTTCGAACATAAAGTTAATGAAACCAAATAGATTGCAAAGGTGATTGGCAACAATTTCTTTATTTTACGGGGTGTCAGTAAAGGGATGTATATTTCTTTAAAACTAAAGTAAGCTCATAAATTTTCTTATAATATAATTTTTTTGAAGTTCCAAAAATGTTTATTTTTCGTTTGAGAAATACGAAATATAATATAAACTTGTATTGAGAACTTGAACTTCCCAAGTTCATCCGGGGAAATCCCCATACGGGGAAAATGATTTGTTTACTCCAAAATTGATCCGAGGTGTTTTAATTTTTTCTTCTAGTCATTTTCAACGTAGCGGCATGATGTTTGATTATTAATTTTGTAACTTAAATACAGGATGTTGGTTTTATATTCTGATCTTACAGACGCGCTGACAAATTTAGTCCACCATTTCTAGTTTAGTCTAACTACAAAACTACCAAAAAACTCTAAGTACCAATATTAAAACGAATGGATTATCATCACATCATCAAAATTCAGTGGGGTTGAGAACTAAACAAACAGAAGTAACAGAGACGCGAAGAATAAAAAAAGAGGACGAAAACGATAATTCGTTGATGCTTTCCCTTTTCGACGTATTGTTAGGGTACATCACCAATCTGCAAAAAACAAAACTGATGATTCCCAATTGCTGATTAAAAATGAAAAACAAATAATCGACAACAGTGGTGAAAATTTGCTGATCACAATGAAACATCCTTCAGTGATAGCAGATTTACTCATTTAAAATGTATCGGTGAACAGCGTAAAGGAGAGGAGGACAGGAAAACATTATGAATGTGGATGGTGGATTGTATACAGGGTGTAATCGATAAGTATGTGCAGGCGATTATGACGTTATTATTGCAGGTATCAAAAAACTTAAAACTGATATCGAGATTACTTTACCTAATGAGCAAAATGACAATAATAACTTTTTAAAAGTATAACGAGAAATATCTAAAAAATTTACTTTATACACTCCCATATCAAAAAGGGAAAATGGGACTAGTAGAAGTTAAATGTCTAATTCCGGCAAAAGACATGAATGCGGAAGATGCGGTTAAAAAAAAAATTAATATTTGAAATACAATGCAAAAAATAACACTTTTGTCTATACATCTATACATCTATACAAATATTATAAAGAGGAAAGGTTTGATTTTTTGTTTGTTTGTATGAATTGAATAGGCTCCGAAACTACTTGGCAGATTTGAAAAATTCTTTCACTGTTGGAAAGCTACATCATTTCTGAGTGACATAGGCTAGGTTTTATCCCGGAAATCCCACGGGAACGGGAACTATGCGGGTTTTTTTTGAAAACGCGGGCGAAGCCGCAGGCGGAAAGCTAGTCATAGATAAGAATCATGACTATTTTTTCCAAATTCAGGGACAACTAAACGTTGCAGAAGCAGAAGTCTGCTTATTTGCTGTTTGGACTGGAGTGAATCATTCGTTAAAAATAGAATATATAAAATAGAATATATAAAAAAGTATGTAACGTTTAGGCAAAATAAAATGATGGACCATTATTGGATTTTACATAAATTGCCTACTGTCAGAATTGATTGATTCGAGACTTCAGCATTCGATGCCCATCAAGGACCCATCCTATATCATTCAAGCGATTGAAAAAAAAGAGATAAATCCAGTGCAACCGATAAAGCATCAGAATGCTAGCAAAAGATTTATTAGGTTTATCAATATAAATCTATATATTATACATAATATAATAAATCTGTAGAAGACACGAAGACTGACATCCGCGCGGACGGAGTCGCGGGCGGAAGCTAGTCA